>JABFPN010007038.1:0-10798 GCA_022817305.1 Leptoteleia sp. ZL-2020 | reverse complement strand
GTTTCCACCGTTTGTTCTATCCCCTCTACTGTACCATACGAACCTTGGAAGTACATCATTCTTCCCTCCAATTCCTCCCTATAGGCATTCCAGTTCGTATACCTGGGATTCCTATATTTAACGATCTTTGATTTCATAGTCCCCATTTCAAAGTTTATGGTCCTATGATCCGACATGGATTCCTCCCGTGAGACCCTCCATTTCTTGATTTCCATATCCTTAGCCATAGTATAGAGCGTTAGGTCCAAGACCTCTGCTCTTGTCCTTGTGACGAAGGTTGGTTCTCCTCCTTGATTTGCAATTTTCAAGTTAGTGCCTGTCACGAATTCCCAGAGTTGCCTTCCCCTGTCATTTATGTCTGTACTACCCCAGACCGTGTGATGCGCGTTTGCATCGCATCCAATGACAAGTTCAAGATTCTTCTCTCTGCAGAACTCAATGACCTCTTTAACCTTTGCGAAGGAACATCCTCCTCTTCATGTGGAAAGTATGCTGAGCATACTATTCTCCTTCTCTGTATCCTTTCGCATCCTCATAAGAGATATTTATCGTAGTGGTGTCATCATTGCTGAGTTCGCTCAATAAGACACCCTCCAGACCTCTAATGATGATGCTCGCTCTCACTTTGCCTCCTTCACCTGTGAACAGAGAACCTGTGTTATTCAAGCCCCTTACTTTGCCTCCAAACCAGTTTGGTTCTTGTATAAGGGCTATGTGTGTCTGCACCGCAGCCATACTCCTGGCTAAAATAGCTGAGGCAATTTTTTTTGCCACCAGGTTTTTTTTTTCTAGCTGCCAGCAGGTTACACAACATGAATCTGTGGGAGGTAAGGAGCATGGATCATTCTAAACTCTTTAAAGGAATACTTTAAATTAAGTTGTCCGGAAATCCATCGCGCTTGCATAATTTAAATGGCCATAAAAGGAAACTCCTTTTATTTCTGCCTTTATTCGCGTTTAATTTCTAATATATTATTTTCACATATTATTTCCTTTATTTACTTTCGTATTATTTGATTTAATTTCAGTTAAATACCGAGAACGGAGATATTTTCTTTTCTACGAATTCGAACTTATTTTGGAGGAATTGTACGCATTATTTTCGAAATTATATTATTTCCAATTTTGCTCGAATTATAAGCTTCTTCGTACATATTATTATCGCGTGCTGTATTTACTTGTTTCACTCTGTAATTTCACTTGCTTTATTTTCTTATTTTAATCGCAATTCGATCAAGTGTTATCAGTGCTGATTTATACTCAATATTTTGTACGCGCTTTATTTTGTTTTCTGGGAAATGACCCCGAATTAAATGCCTATGTTAATTCGCACTTTTTCAAAATTTAACAGTTTAGTTCAAGCTCTCGCGAGAGTGAGTTTTCAACATTTTGTTCAACCGCACGCACCTTCTTGATACACTCGCTGTGTTCCCTCCACGCAATAATTATTAAGTTCAAATTCAGTTTTTCTATTAAATCGTCAGAAACACAAATTACGCAATTTTCGTTCGCTCGACTTTTTCGACGTTCCGCATCGCTCTTATGGTTGTCAGGCCAACCTGACAACACTTCGTCGTTGATCGCAGCGCTTATCTTCGTCCAACGTTCCAGGGTGACCTGGTCAACGTGCAGCGTATTACATACATTTACCTTTTTTTCAATAAAGTTTATTTGTTATGTTTTCATTACATCGAGTGTTTTGATTTACCCTCACAAACCGAACGTCGCTGTTGGTCGCGCCAACATGTGTTATTTAATTAAATGTTACGAAAAATAAAGAAAAATGTATAATAATTTAATGGAAAAAAGCATTGCCTCGTTCCTTTTATATCTCTATCAGGTTTTTTGGAAATTATTACTTACACTTACTAATGGAAGAGATACTTCAGCAAATGTATCTTCAGAAATCTTCTTTTGAACTTCATCAGGAGTTTGTGGTGTTAAGGTCAATAATGGTACAGCACTACGTTTCATTGTCTCATATTTATTAATTTTGACCGTTGCACCAGATGGAAAATGCCTCCAACAAACACCCATATTTTTAATTTCAATTTCCTTCATACCTAAATTAGATGAATGTTAAATTAAATTGAGCAATTAAAGAAGGTACTCAAATTCTTCTTCTAAATTTTTTTGTTTTGTTCTTTAGAACTCGGCACAATCATAATTGTTAAACCAATTATCAAATTATATTTGTACAATAATACAAAACTATTGATTATAAATACTATTGAATAATGTACAAAATGATAAATTCATATGAAGCAATATCTTTGTAATGTTTGCTGAATATAATATAAAAATATCACATTAATATTTACAAAACATTTAAATGAATTTTAAAAATTTGCATTTGTGTTCATCTATTATAATGCATACTGAATGATAGGATAGCATAGCAATTCCTAGTGAGTCAAAAATTAATTAAAATAATTAAAATGAAATTTAATCAGAATATAAATTTAGACTTTTTATGAACTTAAAGTTTCAAACTTAAATTAATAAAAATTATACAAAATAACGTTTGTCAAAAAGTTTTAAATATAATTTTGGTAACTAATGCTACATATTAATATTATTGTTAATTTAATAATTTTATTGATTATTTAATTCTTTCAAAATACATTCCAATAAAACTATTTTTTCAATAATTTTCATTTAAATTCACTTTTTCATTGGTGTTAATTTAATAGATGAAAATGTTTATTTACTTACTATTTAAATCCATTCTTCCAATTGCATTCAACCACTTCATACGAAGATCCGCATTTTTTGGGATCACAAAAGTCTTTTCAGTACTTTTATTGATACACCCACGAACACAACACTTTCTGCCCATTTTATTATAATTTGTAACTTGCACAACATTCTATTAATTTCCACGCTCCTATACTGCAAATAAAAAAATTACACAATTATAAATATATGAATATACCAAAAATATCCTTTTATAAATTCATAAAAGAATAAATTTATAAAAGGAATATTTATGAGATTATAATTAAAAATCATTATTTTCAGAATTGTGCTTTGCGAATAAAATTTCAGATTGTTTATTGTTATCGCGCTTCAAATTTGAAACAGTTAAAAGGAAAATATATTGAGTCGGCTAAGTCACTCTTAATTTTGAACGTTTGCAGCGCCATCGCAATTTGTACAGCGAACTACGATTTGTACAAATTTCAATCTGCGAAATTTAGCGAAGTTTACAGACCCTGGTCCACGCTAGGATAGGGTAACCGTGCATGGCACGACCCTGTCCGGATTCCATCGATGTCGTATGAAATCCGTAACATCGCGATTAAGGAGACACTCGGTTCTTTTTCTGCTCATAGAGCAGGTTCAGGTTCGGGTAATCGCTTCGCACTTGCGAATCGATTATGAACGCTCCGTTGGCCTTAATCGCAATGATATCTGGCTTCCTCAGGCCCTCACGAGTCCGGATATGTTGTTCAATGTGAACTTCAAAGTTCTTTTGGCGCAAATGCCTTGCCACATAATTTGTGACGGCATTATGCTTTATGAGTCCTGGGGCAGATCTGTAGAATGTGGTTGACCGTCTCAGTCCGAAGGCATCCAGCTCTGCAGCTTCTATCAGCTACACGCCCACGACTAGTTATTGATTTTGTGGGCAGGGCATTGATTCTTACCTTGCAGAATTTGACAAAGTCTCGTCCCGCAAGGAAGGTCGTGCCGTCGCGAATCCAATCATGTTGGCGCGACACTTCGCTGGATCCCTTCAGACTGAGACCGTCGTGCTTCGAATACAAGTCCGAAGCCCACATTGCGGAGATGGCCTTTTTCGATGAGAGAGTTGTTCCATGCCAGTCCAGCTCTTTCCATCGCAGCAGCCAGGTACTCTCCGGGATACTGCTCTCTCTCTTCCGCTGATAGGCTCAATGCCTTCAGACGGTCGAGACGCAGACGCGGTGCCGTCCAACGAAGAGATTGGATACCCAATCCTCCGTCGACGACGTCTGCGTGGATGTATGCATTGGGGGAGTCGTGAGGGAGGCAAAGCCATCTCCTCACGTATGACCTCAGGGTCTTGTCTTACCGACAAAAAACCCCTATGGCCATATCCCCAAAAACAAGTTGGTTGTAACATCCAGGAATAACGTAGTCCCGGAGACACACTAGGCGCTGTTGAGGTTTGAGCGGTACGCTGGTGATGGTCTCCAGTCAATGTCTCTGCCCCGTCGGCGTAGCCGACGGGGACCGCTACCTCGCCCAGAGGGCATACGCACTTTCCGGCGTCACCGACGCCGAGCGAACAAGCTTGGAAAAACCCAACAACTGCCGTCGGTTAGACCGACGGGGACATTTTGCCACGCGTCGCCGCGGCCCGAGCGCCGGAGCGCTCGGGCGAATGACGGCGCGTGCCCACGGGGCGCCACGGGGAGGCAGTCCTGGCGTTCCTGTTATCGTCGCCACAGCTTAACGTTGTCATCCGTTCGTCTCCGAGGGTCGCCGAGGCGACGCGCGGAGCCGACCGGGAATGTGTTTCATGCTTCGCGAGACGTGAAGTTAAGTGCACCCTATTCCGGGTGTCTCGCGGAGGCCGCACAAGTTGCGAGCCCCCCGTTGTGTCGCGCCGCGTTCCGCGAAGTGTTTTATGATAGAAGGGTTGGGGAAGGGTTGAGGGAGGGTTGATAAACGCAGGGAAACGCAGTGACTTTACCTACCTAATCGCATCGTGGACGGCAGTCGGCACTCCCGTGCCTCCTGACATCCCTCCGAAAGTCCGACAGCGATCGGAGTGAGCGACCCATAGCCATAGGGGCTATTCTAAATTTAAACAGCCGGAGCAGCCGCTTTGCTCCGGAGTGTTTCGCAGCAAAACTGGGCGAAGGACTTGAATGCCTGTGCAGTGACGAGGAGCGGTGCCACCTCAGGCCATTCTCGTCCGGAGGATAGTTCGCGCACCCCTTCTCTTTGTTGCGCGAACCGGGGACAATGCAGAAGATGATGCTCCGGTGAGTCTATGGCCCCACACCGGCAGACATCATCGTCTCGAATAGCGAATCTCCTTAGATAGGAGCCGAAGTCGCCGTGACCGGTCAGAACCTGTGTGACGAAGAACTCCGGTTGGATGTCGCACGAAAGCCTACTGTATACATCCGGGAAATAGGCGTGTGTTATCGCAGCTCGTGGCGACGCTTGCCACTCGCTGTTCCAAACGTGCAGACCCGCCCTCCGGATTTGTGCCTTCGGATTCTCGCTATTCGCAAGTATCTCGAAGGTTCCTACTCTGGCGTCCGCGCCTTTCCTAATGTTATAACTCGCTCTTCGCATTTCAAGTAGCGTAGCGATCGGAATCGCACCTGCTACAATGCAAAGACCGTCGTGTGACGTTGTGCGATAAGCGCGCGTCACCGCAATCAGGGCATTTCGCTGCGCACTTCGCAGCTTTTTAATTTCGTTCACGCCCGCTAAGTCTGACCATCCGGCCGCCGCGTAGGTCAGAATTGGCTCGAGGACACCTCGATAGATGGTTCGAGCTACCCCGTAACTTATGCCCCAACTGCTCCTAGCTATCCGTTTAAGCTTTTGGAAAAGTCGTCCGGTCTTTTCCGCCAACTTAGCGCAGTGCGTGCCGACACGCATCTCGCGATCGAAATGGACGCCTAAGTAACGAACGAATGCTTTGAATTTAATTGTCGAACCGTTAACTTTTATGATCGGCGGACGGTCGAGTTTCGGTTTCGTCTGTCGCTTACGCTTCCGATCGATTCTATAGCGATCGCCTTGCTGACCTATTCTGCTTGGGTGAGAGGGCAAAGCTGGAGCCCGGATCCAGTTCGCGCGCAACACTATTCCCTCTGTTTTTGCCTCGGCTAGCTTAAGCTTAGCTCCGGCGCACCACCCCGCGATTAATTCCACGATTGCTTGTCCTCTAGTCTCTATTTCTACCCGAGAATTCCCGGTGATGATCGTGAGAAGATCATCCGCATACGCTATGACATTTTCGCCTAATTGCGTCTCCAGCTGCCGAAGCAGGTCATCGAACTGGAGGTTCCAACACGTAGGACCAAGCACGGAGCCCTGGGGGCAGCCTCGAGTTGCCCTCTTCGAGACTGATTCGGTTCCCCATTCGATCTTTACTCTCCTATCATTAAAGTAGCTAGCCATCACCGAGTATACATTCTTTGGGCAATCGCGGTCCTTGAGGGCACGTAGAACGAGAGGCCACCAGACATTGTCGAACGCTCCGGATATATCGAAGAGCAGGGCTATCGTGTACTTGGCATTGCTGCTCGCCACGAGTCGCCTGAGCTCAACGATAGCGTCCTCGGTCGACCTTTCGGGCGTGAACCCGAACTGTCGGTCGGAGACTTTCCCCGGTGTCGTGACCGTCGAGCTGAGCCGCAAGCGCAGGAGCTTCTCAAGGACTTTACCTAACACCGAGAGCAGGCATATTGGCCTGTACGACTTAGGATCCCGTGGGTCCTTACCGCCACCTTTTAAGAAGGTTCGGAGCAGTCCCTCTTTCCACACGGCTGGAAAGATCCCGTACCTGAGGCAGCCGTTGAAAACGCGCGTGAGCTGCTCAAGTATTATCCCCCCCGTCGCTTTCAGGACTTCGACCTCGATCAGATCGGAGCCCGGCGCTTTCCGGTTCTTCAGCGATTTGATGGCGGTAGCCACTTCTATTTCCGTGAAAATGGGAGCATCCTCGGCTTCAGGCGGATGCACCACATCTTCCCTGATTTCGCGCTGTTGGGGGGTGTCGTCGTTCGCAATGTCGTCCGGCACGTGTACGCTCATGAAGAACTCGGCGGTGTCCTTCATGTCTTTCGTGAATTCGCCGTCGCGTTTCCGCAGCGTTTTCAGAGCGACCTCTGAGGCTATTTTTTCAGCCTGAAGTTTGTAAATGAAGCCGAAAGCATCTTTCGTTTCGGTCCCATTTTCTGTGACAAACTTTCGCCAGCATTCCTGCTTCGTGCGCCGTATTTGCTGACTGTAAGAGCGTCGTGCGGCCCTATATATCGCAACTTTCTCGAGACGGGCCGGCCCGTCGCGCTCCGCTTGTGCCGCACGCCTCAACCTATTTACGCGCTTCTTCTTGCTCGTGAGCTCGCGAGTCCACCACGGATTGGACTTTCTAAATCTACGCTTACGCGGCATGGCTTCCCCACACGCATCAACGATTGCCCGCGTAAGTGCTTTGGCGGCGACTTCTACTCCCTCCCCTGACTCGATTCTGAGCGGCTCGATGGTCGTGCGAGAGAGTGTCCTCAGGCGCTCTTTAAATACCTCCCAATCGGCTTTTCGGACGTTGAACCGACCACTACTGGTGGTTGCAATGTTCCGTGGCGCCTCTCTCGCCCGATCCTCGAGCCTTATGTCCACCGCGAGATGGTCGCTTTGCGTCCAGTCGGGGCGCAAGGACCACCCTTGGACACAATCCCTCATCTGCGCGGAGACTAAGGTCACGTCGATGTAAGAACTAGACCGCGTTGTACGGAACGTCGGTCCCTGAGCTATTTCGTTAATGAGTTCTAAATTAAACGACGCGATGAGATCAGCGAGACCCTCCCCAGCCTCGTCGGTCTCCGGGCTTCCCCAAAGTGACGAGTGGGAGTTGCTGTCTACCGCAAAAACGACTCTCTTCCCCCTCAGGTGAAAAGCCACCTTTGCGAGGTGCCTGAGGTACCCCTCTCTCGACGGGTCTGGATCGGTGCACTGGAAGTACATCGAGACCACGTAGAAAGAGAGATCGGGTGCCTGTACTTGCACGACGGAACAGTGCGTAGTACTCAGCTGCGAGATTTGGATACCCTGGATAGTAGGGTTCGTGATCGCGACCGCTGCCCACGGTCGCGACGAGGTGTCGGCGAAAACTTGTGTTGCTAGCCCCAACCCCGGTACCGTAAAGTTGCCCTCCACGTCCCGAACGTACGGCTCTTGAAGAAGCAGAACGTCGAGGTGCTTTGAGGACACCAGTTCCCTAATCTCACCTACTACGTTTAGTGCCCCCGCTGCATTGAGTTGCAGCACCCTAACCCCGGCGCAATCCCGATTCGCGTTTCGCGGTTCTTGGTTTACGGCCAAGAGGGGGGGAACTCGGCGCATATTATCGCATCGCGGTCGCGCAACTTCGTCTACTCGCGTTAACCGTACCGAGCAAAACTGGAGCCCGTTCTCCATACCTATACCCGTCCTTGTCGCGTCGTGCATCGAGAGGAGTGGCACCCACGGGCGAGGCGAACTCGAAGATGAGTGAGTTCCTTGGGGTGCCACCAACGCGCTGGCCATTCGCGCGGGACCCGGGTCCACTACCTTGTCGCTTTGTCGAGGGCCAAGGAGTCCACCCATAAATGGTTTTCGCGGGTTGCAATAGTGCGGTCTCGGCCGCACCAATGTTGCAGTTGGTGATGACGTCCCTGGGGCCTCCGAACTCCCCTGGAAGGTAAGTTTTTGTGTGTGTGTGTGTGTTTTCATGGTTGTTTTTTGGGCCGATCAGGTGAAGCCCACCACCGGATCCCTTGAGGCGGGACCCCCACCGGGAAAACGGAGTACGCACGCACGCGTATCGAGCTTGTTTTAACTGCGGGACCGGTCCCGTTTCAGGAAATCCTGATTACCTACCTAACCCGAGGAAAGCATTGCGTATCGTCCCGCCTAAAACGATATCGTCGGTCGAGCTTTCTTTCCCGATGTCTACGGATTTATCGTACTTGTTGGACATAAGAGCTCGCGATTCGCTGGAGCACAGAATATCAATCGCGTGTCGCCCCAAGTTCCCCACGTTCCCACGATCGTGCAGCCCAGCCCGCGGGCCACCGAAGGCATCCGACGCATGCTTCCGGCACTCAAGTTTGTGCGCTCACGCATAAATACGCCGCATGTCCGGTCGATCGCGACTGCGGCACAGCAGGGCGAGGCTGCGATACCTCCCACTGAGTTTCTCGCGTTCGCGTCTGCGCGGCCCTTCCCCTGCAAAACGTACCGCCACCCAGCACGGCTCCCATCGCGTACCCCGTCTCTCCACCTCGCCAGCAACAGAAAGCTAACGGCACATGTATACGGGCACGCCAAATTCGTGCGCTCGCGCGAAATGCGCAACATGACTTTCCGCTCGCCACTGCACCCCGCCAGGGAAGAAGAGACGCCTCCCATCCTCGATTCCCGTGCGCCATCACGTTCGCCAGTCAACGCCACAGCGCGTCACCCCATCCTACTCGCGAGCCACAGAAGGCTCACGGGACATGCTTTCCGGCACGCCAGATTCGTGCGCTCACGCGAAATGCGCCGCATGCTTCCCGCTCGCGACTACGGCCCAACGAGCAGTAGAAGAGGCCCCCCACCCTCGAGTTTCGTGCGCGTTCGCGTGTCGTCCCCCACGTCGCGCCGCCACCCCCCATCCCGCGGGCCACCGAAAGCTGACGGTACATGCATTCCGGCACGTCGATTTCGTGCGCTCACGCGAAATGCGCCGCATGTTATACCGTTCTCGACAGCAGCCCTAAGATAAGAGGGCAACGTTCCCGCCCTCGTGTCCCCAGCGCGGTCGCGCTCGCGTCCGCCCGACCCTTCCCCATTGCGAACCGCCCACCCTAATTCGACCGGATATTCCCACCCTCTGATGCCCTTACGTCCCTCCGTTCCCACCCAACACCCTACGGCACCCTCCGATACCTTGCGCCCCACGAAGTTCGCCCGAGTCCCGATACCCCGCGTACGACCGAGTCCCACGATAAGCCCGACCATCCCTCCTTACGTGCCCTCCAGCGTTACGCGAGCCCGAGTCCAACTTAAACAAAAACTAAAAGAAACGCGTTCCTACCTTACACCGTTGAAAGCACTGAGCATCATACCGCCTACCCATGATGCCAGACGAACTTTCGTTCCGCGGAGAAGTCGAGTTCCTGCACGCTGCCACGTGACTTTGATGCATTGTCACGCGCAACCGAGGAACATGGGATACATTCAGCACCGGCATCCTCAATGCACAGGCCGGCCTGTGCATCGGCGATGGCTGAAGATCCCCCCCTACCTAGAAACAAAAAGAATAGAAACCTACCTAAGCGGTGCGGACCAAGCTGTGCTGCTATTCGCGACCCCACCTCCCCCCACCCACGTCGCAGCACCCCCACGCGCAGAAGGAACAGGGCAGCCGCCGTGTGTTCTCGGCCGGCTTTACGCCGTCGAGGGTAGACCAGCCGCCCACGAACCATCTGGGTACGCACCTCGCGGAGAAGAAGGAAGAGAAGAGAGGAGAAGAGTATAGAAGAGAGAGAAAGAAGGAGAAGTAAGAGAGGAGAAGAAAAGTAGAAGATAATAGAAGAAAGAGAGAAAAGAAAAGAAGAAGATAATAGAAGAGAGAGAGAGAGAAAAGAAGAAAAGAAGAGAAGAAGATAATAGAAGAGGGAGAGAAAAGAAGAAAAGAGGAAGATAGTAGAAGAGAGAGAGAGAAAAGAAGAAACGAAGAAGATAATAGAAGTGAGAGAGAAGTGAGAGCGAGAGAAGAAACATGAGGATAGAGGAGAGAAGTAAGAGAAGAAAGAAAATAAGAGGAGAGAGGGAAGTAATGATAGAATAGAAGGATGGAGAAGAGGAAGAAGTAGAAGAAAAGAAGAGAAAGAAGATGAAGAAGAAGAAGAATAGAGGAAGAGAGGAAGAAGAAGAAGAAGAAATGAGAAGAGGAAGAAAAGGAAGAAAAAGAAGAAGAAAAGAGGAGAAGAGAAAGAAAAGGAAGAAGAAGAGGAGGAAAAGAAGTTTGGGGAGTAAGGAGGAATAGTGTGGGAGGAAGATAGAGGGGGGGATAGATTTGGGTGGGGGTTGGGAAAGGTAT
>JABFPN010007037.1:0-10799 GCA_022817305.1 Leptoteleia sp. ZL-2020 | reverse complement strand
TCCATTTTTAAATGTGGTTTACGAATGGTATACTGATTATGCCCTGATCAGTCTATATAATCGGAGCCTTGTAAATAAAACTTGGTGAGGCCCCGAGATGGCATGCCGCTTAAGTGGCGTGCCTTATCAGGACCATAAAGAAGCCCACCGTTACACACTTATTGACGCCTACTCAGAATACCACGTTAGGCTCTGATATGGCTTTAATCTGGTATCCTCTTATAATGTATGCCACAGAAAATCCCTATAATGGCCACACTTATGATGTGGCACGCCTTATCAGATTTTTACTAGGGTACATTTATATTCTGCAGTGACATATTGAAATAAGTAGGTTTAGTATGCACAAAATTACGCTTCAGTTCAATTCATTAATTAGTTAATAAGATTATACTGAATTTTTAACAAGGACATCATTAATATATGACGAATTTAAACATATATACTGCGAAAAAAGTTATAACAAAAATTACTTTGTTGAAGGATCATCGTCTATAATATTATACAATTACTACACTGAGAGAAAAATCTGTGTAAAAATTGTAATCTTTTTTTGTAATTTGAGGACATGTTGGATAAAGCCAAAAAGTTACAATCGAAAATTATAAAATGTGCTCAAAAAACACGTAAATATTATGATTTTTCACTTTATTTCTACAAATGTTTGAATACATTGTACAATTTTTGATTGTACTTTTCCCAACCTTGTCCATCATGTCCTCAAATTACAACGGAAAATTACAATATTTTCAACATTTTTCTCTCAGTGTATACCAACCTAATAATAATTTTGATATGGTATAGTTACATTTTTTATATGACCTTGTAATGTTGCCACATAATATTTCAAAAATATTTATATAGCAATGACAAATATATTATTTGTGTATAACATTTTGGAATAATACATAAATATAAAGGTGAATGAGAAAAAAAAATATGAAAACAAAATATATTTGCATATATCTGAGTCAAAAATAATTTTTAGCTAAATCACCTAAATTTTTGTTACTCGCAGATAAGTGGTTCGTCAAAGTGAACAAAACACTAGCGCCGCTACGTATGTGTATGTGTTAGCGAGTGTAAGTGGTTTGTTTATGTTACCACTTTTAACCTAATAAATGTTGTCAATTTTAAACAAATAAAATACAATAGACCTTGCTAATAAACGACATATGAAAAAATTCTTATTGATTAGTTTCTTTCAAATGTTTTTTAGTTACTTTCCACATTAAATTATCGAAGTCCAATATATTTTGGTACATAATGAATAAGGTTAGTACCGTAGCTGTCAAATCGAATATGATGTTGAATTTTTATGACGTCTTACTACTCCATTTAAAATTTTTGGTAATAACACCTAAACGGTTTTACTGTTTCAATAAGATAACCGTAAAAATATTTGTTTAGCTGTTATATATAAAATTTCTTCTTGTTCCTTTACCAGCTAGAAATTTTCGGTATCATTCATAAATTTCTACTAGTTCTTACCAAACATTTTTTTCCGTGCAGGAGGAATGGTCATTTTAATTACAACTTTTTTCTCAGTGTACACTTAAAATGTGTTTTTCACATCTCTTTAAAAAATACTTTAATAATCAAATATTCTTAATGTCATTTCAAAGTTTAGTATAAAGTATTCTATCACATAATTTTTTTTTAATTTATGCTGCGAACTTATAATACTATATGACAAAAATTACAGAAATGTTAATATAACTTTGACAATATCTTGACAATATTAGAAACGGTATTATACATGGGGATTATAATTATACATGTGGAAATATTTATGGTATTCTTTTTCCTCGGTGTAAAAGATACTAAGAGTAAGAATTTATTTTGTTTTCAAATGATATGTTATTACTTTTTATTGTAAATCTTTTCCCTCGGTGTACAGTTTTATCACATTAGAAATTAATGGCAGTATTTTTTGGAAAAATAAATGTATAGATAATGTTGATCATTTGTCCTTTCATTGTCAAAAGCGGTGGACTTCATTGCTTGCCATGTTGCTAACCCATCATTGATTAACGTTTAGAGTGATGAATAAAGTTGTTCGACCTTCATTGACACAGCATACAGTTGACGGTTTCATTTTGTGCACAATTAGTGTGCAGCTAAACATCCATGATTAATTTGCATTTTTAACTTAACAAGTAGAAATTTTTAAATAGGTTTAAAAATTTTAGTAATAATTGTTTACCAAATATCCTATTCCATGTTATTCGATTGGTTATGAAACACCGGAGTAAATTTGTTGACAAAAGTATCATTAGAATAAAAAAGGATTTATAACGAATTAAATAAAAAATTATAATTCAGTTTTTAAATGTATAAAAATATTTAATTTTGAAAATGTCAATACTTGTAGTTAATTGCACATTAATTCAAGATGGCTTCTCACAGACTCATCGCTTATAGTCCAATTATATTATATATTGTAAATATAATGTTTTAGAATTCTAAAGCACTTTTTGTTTCTTTGTGTTTTAATGCAAGCCAAAGATTGCTTATCAAAAGTTTCTGTGTGTACGACACAAACTTGATAAAAGAATATTGCGTCGCAACTTTTCTAAATTAAAAATATCTAGCTGAATAGAATTTAATTAAACGAAAATCTTGTACAAGAAAGATCAAAATGGCAGCTTTTGGTGCACAAATATTGTAAGAACTTTAAAGTTCATAAATGAATAATATAACAACCATAAATGAATAATATTAACATATTATTTAAACATGTTTTTAATAAGTTGTATTTGTTATGGATTTAGAATCTTAAACATTTCTTTTTGAACGAACAAAATTGTGAACCTTGTTAGTGTTGTAATTAAATAGTTCAGTGGTTAAGGTGCGAGAATTATTTATTATCATTCACAAGTTCAAATCTCTGAAAATATTTTTTTTTTAAATTATATATTTTATATCAATGATTGACTGGGAATATTTTCAATACGTATTCTAAATTCATAACGATCAAATTTCTTATTATTAAATATTAATTAACTGTACATGATTTTTATCAAACTGCATAATAATTTTTATTTATGTTTTATTAAATAAAAATAAGCTTTTAATAAAGATTACAAAACTAAGGTCTTTGTCACTGTTTTATCACTCAGTTTGTTAATTTTACGCGAACTATCAATAAAAATTATATAAACTTTTTTCGCCGTGTATATATACAAATATACTTAAATAATATATGTTTAAGGAATTAAATAAATTAATAGAGGTATATTAACTAAAGTCTTCAATTATTTTGAAAACATTAAAAAGGATACAAAGTTCTACGTATCGAATAAAAAAAGTGCTTCTCATTTAAGTTTTTAAAAAAGAGTGGACCTTTAATGGTTGTTCTGTAATTGCAAATTCCTATAATGTCGTGAACCTCGGCTTATTAAAAGTTCTTTAATCCTTGTTTTTAATTAATTAGTTGGAATTATAATTTCTAGTCTAGTCGCAGTTCCTATAAGTCTTCGATAACAGCCCTAGTAAAAATCAAACATATATGGTCATATATGGATTAAGAAAAAACATATATATTCATATATGGATCATATAGGATAAAGAAAACAATTTTTTTCGTATTCCATATATGAACATATATGTTTTTTCTTAATCCATATATGAACATATATGTTTTTTTCGTAATCCATATATGACCATATATGACCATATATGACCATATATGTTTTTTCTTAATCCATATATGACCATATATGTTTGATTTTTACTAGGGAGTGTAAAAATAAAATTAAAACAAACTTACTTTATATTTATTTATTTGTTGATTTATTTTCATTTTTCATTAAATAAAATTTATATTATTTTTCGACATTAATTTATACTCTTATCATGGTGTATGAATTATATTTGTCTACGTATGTTCAATAGATATATGGTAAATTTTCAAAACGATTAGTTGTAAAAATATTAAAAACAAATTATTTTGTATGTTGAATATACGTAAGAAACATTTTATTATATCCCATTGTTTAATTTTACGAAGAGTACCTTAAAAGGAACTGGATTTTTGCTGTATAACTTCATTTATTTTTAATTCTTACACTGCTCCGTACGAATTTTTCACTAGCAAAGGATGGGTTCGAAGTTATTTTCAGAAAGCAAACTTTACATCGGGAAACAAAAAATGTTAAGTAAAAGTAGGTTGTCAAATCCGGTGAACAAGTTAAATGGTTTCAATATTGGGATTCTGTAGAAGACAAATCCCAAATTTTTTGACAGACGAAGTAAAGTGGGGTCCTTTAAAAGGCAAATCCCAAATATTTTTGACAGAAAAATTCGTCTGGATATTATATGGAAATAAAATTCGGACGAAAAGCAATCTCAAAATATTTAGTTTTGAGATAGCTGAAGATCGGCTGGATAAAGATTGCGATACCACTACCCACTGGAATAGTCACTGGACGATCCATCTACTTTTTTTACATTTTTGTATGGTTATATTTGATGAAATGTGCGTTTCCCGATAATATTCAGTCGAGTTTTTCCACAATTCAGGTCATCACTTTTTCGATCAATTTACGTCCATTTACGAAAAGCAGTTAACTACTTTAAGGTGTGGAAAGTCCTGTACTGCAAGTAAAATCTTATCAAAAGGTTCTGGGCCAATTATGGGATCCCAGGATTGGACCATTCACCCTGCAATTTTTTATGTTCCACGAGGTCAAATCTGAACTGGGGTGGACGAGATTTGAGAATGTTGAAATCAAAAAGTGTTGCTGAAAACAAAAACAACGAGGGCAAAGAATGTGCTTTTCAAAAACGATTTCGTGAAAGGTTATATATGAAAAGGGCAAAATATAAAAGTTTGCAAGAAATAAAAATAAAACAAGTCGCAGGAAAAGTCTGATTTCTGTTTTCGCATACATGGCACAAATAGTTAATCTTTTTATATTATTATTCTGCAAAGAGAATTTGTTATCCTATCAAAGACAATACTTTGCCATTCAATGCAACAATAATTGAGTGTTATTTCATATAATGAAAAAAGATTTCATTCGCATAGTTTGTAATGATTTATTTCATATTTCACCTACTTTAATGCTATCATGTTCTAATTCGATATTTTAAAATAGGTTCTGTTATGAAGGACACTTAATTACCCGGCAGCGTAAAGTCTTTTTGCTGAATCAGGAGTTTCTGCCAACGAATTTATAAACTCGAAGCGGTGCCTTTACAAATTTTACCTACAATGCGCAAAAGGAAATAAATGCTTGTTAAATAAGTACGCAAAGTTAAACTCGTCTTAGAGATTTATGATAATAAAAATGTTTCAATTCATTGCAAAGGCTCCGAAGTTGGACAGTAAATTGTATAAATATACCCCCGTAATGAATTTAACAATTTTCTTACGAACTTTAAACTTCTGAGTTGTAACGGTTTGTTATAAGTTTCTCTGTATTCATTTAAGATTAAATTGAAAAGGCACCGGTGTATACGCATATGGTCTGAATTACCCACGAGATGCAGTATTGCTTTGCCACTGCTAAATAATCCGGCCAAATTCACAGAAATAATTTTGCTATTTAAATGAATACGCATTTACATACAAAACTAATAACTCGAAATATGGTATTAAATCCAAACAAATATCAGTGTAGAAAAATCAGTATTGTGCCAGTGCTGACAAACGGGAAAGAGAAGGCACAGTACTGGCATAAAACTTTGTAAAGTTTCGATATTTATTTATGATAAAATATATATGTAATGAGCCGACGGTAGTTCCGCCGGTAGATTTCCAACAGAGAAGTGACCATTGGCACAATACTGGCACTAGATTGGCCTCATGTCAGCTAACATGATATATTTATCCTTTCTGATATATAAATTTATATATCTTGAAAATATTTCTCAAATAACTCTATCTATTACAATTACAAATAACTAATCAATATTGCAAGTAATTATATTCCTGCGAATATAATTGGTGCAACATGAAGTTTGTAATGCAATACCCTAGATTCAAATTCCAATTACTGACAAATCCGCATCAGACACAGATGTCTGTTTAAATTATAATTAACATAATTTTTACTTCTTTACATTTAACGACCGAGCTAGTTGGACTTTTTTCTCATAATTTGCTCTATATTCTAGCTAGAAACTCTGCACATTCTCTTGATATTAAAAAAATTACCTGGACTTAATCAATGACGTATTACCAACCGTTAATACTAGAGTACTGGAACAGTACAGGCAATCAGTAAACTGCCAAGAGTTGGCATCAGTACTGTGCCTTGATCTATCAGTGTTTGACTCCAGAACTGGGTCAATGATTGCCAACGGTCGCCTCATGCTTACTGATACTGTGCCAGTACTCAGCCATTTGTCAGTTTCTACACATCTAGACTTTCCTTTAAAACAAAAAAAAACAAAACAGCAAATAAACTATCGCAAGTTGTCACTGACAGTGACCATGGTCAGTTAAATTTGAACACTTTGAACTTCAATGGACTCGCAGTTGCATGACTCTTATCAACTGTCGTGACTTTCCAACCGGTCGTTGATATTTTTTTTTTCGAGACTTCTTCTGGATTACGTGCGAGGCGCAAAAACGTTATTCGTGACACGTGCGAGGTATCGCGCAAAACTGTTGCGAAGCTGCAAATTTGTTGACCGCAAGCCATAACTCACGGCCACGAATGTCGCGTATTCTTCTTTGTCCATTGCGAAAAAATATATATATATATATATATGCTTGAAGCAGGAAGGCTGCCCGGGAGTACTTTATTTCCACACTTATCCACCTTTCCAATTTGATAAGAATTATTTTTGTCACCGCAATGAGAGACCGTTTCAAGATCCAACTGCAGAATTAGTCAAATTAATCCGCTTCGCTGTACGAGGAGACAAAGGGTGTAACAAAAATTACTACCATGTTTAGTAAAATGGACGTGTACTAGAGGAAATAAAAAAAAATTCCATCCTCTTTCAAACAATAATTGTCTGCTAACATTTTTCCATTTTTTCAAGACCACTTTACCAACACGTATAGGTAATTTTTAATACACTTCCACCCTGGGCTTAGGGAAAAGTCCTAAAATTCCTAAATCTTACCACATAACAACATAAGCTTAACACAGGTGGTATCTCCCGTTAAGATATTAAAATGTAAGTAGATGGTTAAGGATTAGAATGAAATTATAAACAAAGACAAAAAGGTAATCGAATCGTCCATAAAACTTTGGTAATTTTGCACAAATTATTTGGAGCAATAGCCACTCCCTATTATGCAGTGATTTCTTTAAAAATCATTAAGTTATATCGCTGAATACGTTTCTTGAACTGATATCGTTGAGCTGACATGTATATCCATATGACCAACGAATACACGAAATGGAATAATATGTCTCAATATATTAAGGTAAGAAGCAGATCTGTGATATAGGTCATACGGCTGTAATCCTATTTTATTTAATATATTGATTGAGATACAGCATCTTCGATCCCATTCATTTGCAAATGCATTCATTTCGACACTATTTCGAACGTTGTCGTTGGCATAAAGTTAAGTATGCATGCGAGCAAAATTGGAATACGGAGTAATCAGTCTTTCTGCATAAAATGCAGTGACGTTCTGATAATAAGATGGAAATTTGTATAGCTACTTGATACCTGTAAACCCATAAATAATTGTGAAACCAGATTATAATTCTAAGCGGTTGTTTACGATATTTATGAAATACATTTGAATTATTCATTTAATAAAGATTTGTGTAGTAAATACAATAACATTTTAAAGTAAACCAAGTGATATGATGAAATTAAGCAAAAATAAAGTAATTGGTCTGTTTACAAACTAAAATCGATGCATGATATAAATAGTAGAGATAAAACTCATAAAATGGTTTTGGTTTCATATTTCTACTTCACCTGGTACAATAGCTAAAAGTTCTTGAATTTAAAAAGTGATCTTATTCATTCCACTTTCCAAATTGCAATGTAGAATAGTGGTGAAATGCGTGGCTGGTAACTGTGAGATAATAAGTTCTACTCCCTGACTTCATTTTATATTTGTCATATAATATAGTATTGACAACTAACAAATATTCTTTCAGTGAACATAACCAATAAAAAATAACTAGAGGGGATTTACTGACTCGAATTTGGTACAGTACAGACAGCCAAACTTTGGCAGACAGATACAAGCCAGTATTGGTTTGAGCTTACTTTTCAACGAAATATAACATGACAAATCAGATATATCAATGCTAACGTTGATCTAGACTTATTCCAATAGCGTTGATTAAAAGAAATTGTTCAGTGCAAGGCTGTGCTTTATAATTACTGATATTTTTAATTACAGAGATTCACATCAAAACTAAAACTATTAATTAAATTAAAGAATAATTAATTAAACAACCCTGTGACAAGATTAGCAAATAACTATTGGTAAATTACTGAGAGATTTACTACTTATTTATTGAAAAACAAACATTTTAATTCAGGGTGCCAGTACTGGTAGCTGTGTCATCAATTATGTACCGCAGTACAAAAGTTTAAGCCAGAACAAATTTCAGTTATAGCTTCACTAAGTAGATAAACACAAAATTGCTTATAATATATTAATAATATTCTAGCTATATATTTTATTAGTTCTATTATTATTATAATTAGCAACTCATTTAAATGAATAATATCCATTCATTTCAAACATACTAAAATCACAATTCTATTTCTTTCTGTCCGCTTCTAAGAATGTCATATCTTTTATATTATTGTTAAAGAAGTAACCGAAAATGGTGCACAGCAAGTAATCAAACTCATGCTAATAATTCCTTGCCTTTGCAAAGTGTGAATGGCCGAGAATGTATAACTATCGGGCGAACAACTTTCTATGTACTGAAATATCGTACAGCAGCTATAAAATGACAATATATTCTCTTCTGTTATGAATATTATTATAAGCAGCCCCAGGATAATTGAAAGCAATATATTCCTGCCTCAAGTGCATTAAACAAGTTTGTGGAACAATACAAGGTTTTTAATAACATTTTATTGATTTTATATAATAATATAAAAATTAAATTTATATACCTCGAAGCGTCTGGTATAAGTTTCTTTTACTTCTCAAAATAGAAAGTCAATTCCAACAAAATGCGGTCGAAACATGTTATATTAGTGGTGTGGTCCCCATGTGGATGCCCTATATACACTGAGAACAAACTTGTATTTAAAATTGCCATACCTTCTGGCTTTGGAAGGATATTGTCTACAGTGTCTGCTATTTTACCTTACCATTGCAGTGAAATTTTATTAATGGTACAATAAAATTTTATATTCAGTGTAGTTATAAATACCATAAATCGTGGCAACTTTACAAGGTCATATAAAAAATTTTACTATACCGTGAAAAAATATTATTATGTTGGTATAGTAATTGTATAAACATCATGAACGATATCCCTTCGACATCCGAAGGTTAGTAATTTTTATTATAACATTTTTCTTAGTGTAGGGACGCCGCATCAGGCCCTTTATATTTTACCTCATTTTTGCCTTATAATGTATCGTGGACTCGATTATTAAGGAGTAACATTCTATTGAGGACATCCTGCTAAGCATGGAACTGTTAAAGTATTCTTTACCTTATCATGTAATCGCGTGTGGCCTCGATTAGTCCTCGAAATGGTTGACTGAATTTCATACTAATTTCCATATCAGGGTTACATATACGCCCAGTTACCGCTTGGTCAATTTCTACTAGGGACCTATGTACCGTACTATTGGAGAACCTAATATGGTTACACGAGTGCCTTATCAGGGCCACATTTCTCTCCGAATTTAATTTTTACTAGGGTATGGTGCACTTATAAGGTGAAAATAGTTTATATAGTTTTTATTAATAGTTCGCGTAAAATTAACAAACTGGGTGATAAAACAGCGACAAAGGCCTTAGTTTTGTAATCTTTATTAAAAGCTTATTTTTATTTAATAAAGCATAAATAAAAATTATTATGCAGTTTGATAAAAATCATGTACAGTTTATTAATATTTAATAATAGGAAATATTTATATATTATTTCAGAAAAATTGTCAAAACATTAGTTATTAAAATTATACAACAGTTTGTTACAATTGTGCGCCGTATACCACTGTGCACACGTACTGCGAAGAGTCATCGGCAATTGTCAGCTGTTTGCTCGCTCGCTAGAAATGTGATAATATGTAATATTTTTATAAAGTGTAATATATAAATTAAACTATAATTACGTTGTTGATTAATGTGTCACTGTTTTAATTTGTTTTGAAGAAAAAAATCATGTTTTAAGATGCGCAAAGCTTTCTCGCAATTACTATTGTAAAACCCATAATAGTATATAACAGTCACTTTTACTTTACTCGTATGATGGGCATAAGCGAGTAGAAAATACTCGTATGGTGTATATGAAGAAGAAGAAGGTAAAGTGTGGTGTTGTCGTAAGGTTAAATAATAAGTCGTTAAATGCTGTTGTTTCTACGTGTTGTAGAATAAACAAAAGAAGCATGAAGTAAAGGAGATTTTTCCTTTTTTAAAAGTTTTTGACATTTCGGTAAAAATTATTATGTAGTTTGATAAAAATGATCAAGAAGTTTGGTTAAGATTTTTAACAAACTGTTCGATAATTCTTATTACATTTATTGCTTCGTCACTACTTTCTCATACACCCAGGTGGAAATTTACATACGGGACAATACTGGCACAATACCGACGCCAGAGTTGCCGGTACTGGCATCTGTACTGACTGAGTACTGACTGAGTACTGATGCCCAACTGGCCCTGTACAGGTGTG
>JABFPN010007036.1:0-10799 GCA_022817305.1 Leptoteleia sp. ZL-2020 | reverse complement strand
AAAATAACGAGAAGAGGATTTCGTTTGAAAATAAGAGGAATTTCTTGTTACGACTGTATATTTACGCATCCTCTGAAAATTAGAGGAATATCATTTGTAGTTCATATGAATTCCGTGTAAAATAAAAGTAAGTTGTTTCTCTTCCTTAAATTTTGTTATTAAAGAATGTGACAGGTGACAACGTAACCTATAAATATCCAATATCGCACGTACGATCAGTGTGAAGAATTCTAGGTCCGGGGCTCGCACTTGAAGTTAGTAACGAAGCGTTCAACAGTGTTCAACAAAACTGCTTAAGTTGTCTGTCGCACAATATTCGGAGTCCGAATGACAGAGACAACAACAACTAGAATTCTCCACACTGCGTACGATTTCCATGTCTTATTCTTAAATTAAGAGGACTTGTTGTAAATTTGAAACGATATGTTTTAGAGTATAAAGGAATTACCTTTCGTTATAAAAAGGCATTCTTTTATCTTAAAATTATGTATTTAATTAATATAAAAGGAATACTTTAATAATCAGCTTACTTTTTCTATTTTAAAATGAAATATCATTAGAGGAATTTAATTTTATTTTAAGCAGATCATTTTTAAGAGTGCGTGTATACTAATGCGTCGACCATGGACGTCAGAAAGACGACGTTATTTCGACGCTAAAACGACTGCCAATATCGAAAATTTCTATATGAATTGACATCTTTACATAAATAAGAATGACATTTAGTGTTGTGGTTAAGATGTTAACATTCTAAAAAATAATAGGATTCAAATTTGAGTTTAGTTCTCTTCATCGTAAGAAAAATTATTTTATTTGTCCCAACAGTGTTGGTACTTTTTAAAATAACTGATTTTTGTATTTATATGACAAACATCTGCTACGGAAGTATATTACAATAATCACATTTGCCCTGGGTATGTATCTCTCAATGTATATATTTAAAAAAATTGAATGAGTTTTTATTTCATTGTATTTATTTATTTATTTTGAAAAAAATTGTTCTTTGAGAAATTTTTTCAAAACAAATTTTAAAAAATTAGTTATTAACAAATGTCTTCACCTAATATAGAAAATATAAAATCGTGTACAGATCGAAAAAAAAAACTCTTTTAGTACTATTAGTTAAAAAATTTTGCATTTACTGTCGTCGCGTTCAAATAACAACTTAACACGTTACGCAAGATTTACGTCGTTATAATGCTATGTAGTCTGTTCTTAATTATAAGTTGCATTAGCTCTACATACTACTCATGATTTTTCATCAGATTTGCGTTTATCATTTAGTTTTATTATAAAAATTCAGTAAAGTAATTTTGGGATGTTAACTTTTAATTATTTTTTTGTTTGTAACTCCCAAATAATGAAAATTGAATATAAACTACTGGAAACAATGCATCCTATGCTGAAGCAAAATTTTGCCAATAATTCTTCAATTTAAACAGAGTAATTTTGTCAAATCTTAACGAAATTGCATAAACTTTTTTTTTTAATTAAAGCTTTTTGGAAAAAGATTGCGAGAAGTTATATGTAAACGGGGTGGAAACACCAGTTATTGATGAAATTCACACTGAATACAATCGGCCTTTTTCAGGGCCAAATTATGTGCAAAATCCATCAGGTAACGCTGATGTTGGCGGTCTTGAAAAGTGTAACGTTTGTTGAGTGAAATATGAAAATAGTGATTAAACCTCAAAATGCACGATAAGTTTTAAACAGTCGTCGTAACTTTAACGTAAAATGTAGTGTAAAATATAATATTATGTATATATATATAATGAAAAAAATGTAACATAAACATATATGTGTAGAAAAAATCTTCGGAATTGAACGTGTTTTAAGATGCCGTAAACAGATTGTGAAACATTTCCCTCGATTTACATTAAATATGTAACAGAAGATCATGAATTTTACACTAAAAAAAGTACCATTGAAGAAGGGGTTGGTAGGAGAAGGACATATTCATGAAAATAAAATATTCATAAAGCCTCTTAAAGTTGAAGATCTAAGCTTTAATTAAAAAAAACTTATGCAATTTCGTTAAGATTTGGCGAAGATTTGATTTGAAATTTGACATTTTTTTGCTTCAGCTTAGGGTGTTCTTTTTCTTCCGGTAGTGTATTAAAGACATTAACAATTTAAACCGTAGATAACAAAATAAAAGTTAATTTAATTTTATTTCAACTCAATTTACCTCATATCTAACATGAAGTTGTTTGAATAAGAAACTAAACATTAGTTAATTTTTCCTATAAACTATAAATGTCTACAAAAAATTCATATATTTTTAGAAATATTCATTTCCAAAATAATGAAATGAATAAATAATGAAAGGTTCCTCAAACTTAAAATTTAAGCTGAGTTTTCTGTTAAAAAGCCAGAAGGCAAATTAATAAATTAATAGTAATAGGAATATTTTATGTTTGTTATTGTTACTATTTTTTCAAGTAGCCTTTCATCCATTTAAATATAAATGTGTATTTTCCTAGAAGTGTTTTATTATTCAATATATTTCATGTTATTACATTTTCAAAAAATAAACATTACATTAAAAGCAAATAATGTTATTCCTTCAAATTTAAGTTTTTATTAATTTCATTTTTATTTACTTATTTATTTGTTTTATTTTGTCAAAGTTTTTGCAGTAAAAGTTTGTTGTAAAATAATTTCACTTCACTGGATTGATCATGAAAATCAACTATGTCAATTAACATAAATTACTTTAATAATCATGAAATATAATACTCTGTCTCCTCAATTATATATCATACACCTTTCCCAATAATTCTCATCTGAAACCACCATAATCAACATTCAACATTCAATGAAAAATGTTAAATAATGGCACTGAACTGACCTGCGTTAGAATGAGGAAAAACCGATTGACACACGATTGGAACGGATGTAAGAAGTCGTACAATTCCGTGGGATTTTTTCTGCGGGACGTGGTGGAGGTTCAGCCAAGTAGTGGCGGTACAGTGGTGAAATGCGTAAAGCATCAGCCCTTAAATAACATGCTTCGAAGTCTGCCATGCGCGTCATGGGAAAACGACGGGGATAACATTTGTCGACACGAATGACTATCGCACTTTTTCTCCCCGTAAATTTCCCTTTTTTCTTATTTTACATACTTCTTTTTTTTCTTCCTCTTCCCCTCTTTTATCTTCTTTTGCTTATTCCTCTTACTCTTCCTCTTCTTTTTCCTTTTTCATCACAAACTGTCATCGCACATCTTGAGCGTGAATTTGAATTTGTGCACCGTCCACTAACGATATTTGAACACACAAATTGATCGATCCAAATAGAAAGGCGGAAAACAGGGAAACCCAAAAGAAGTGAATTGATTAGAACAATTTTTCAACAGGTGGGTTCACTCCACCCAGTGAAACAGATTGAACGCTTCTCGCAGGATTATGCAAATGGTGGGTCGGGAGGTAAGGGGAAAAAAGTTGAACTCGAGTAACGGGAGGGATGATTCGTTCAACTGAGAATGTGTAAACATAACTTTATCATCGTGGTTTATTTTTAAAGTTATGCCAAAATTACTTCAGTATTTGCGATAATATTTCAAAAATAACTTATGCGCGGGGGATATTATAGTAAAGGAGTATAATGAATAGGTGCATTCATTGGAGCAAATTATGAAAAGAAAAGGAAAAAGGGAATAAATTTACTCTAAACGTGATTCAAGTATTAATTAAAAAATTGTGTTGAGTTTTGTTATTTTTGAACAAATTAAATTTAAAGCAATTTAGGAAATGTTAACGTTGCATTATTTTTTACTTCTTTCGAATGTAAGTGTGCAAATAAAAAATTCAATTTAGTTTTATATTTTATAATAGGTGAAATTATTTTATAAATATTCGTATACTTATAATATTAATTAAAATAAGGTAAATATATTCTGAGAAAAATACATACATAATATGTAAAAGTACTTTAACATTCTGTCAAATCAAATATTAACTTAATTAAACCAAATTCACGATAAAATTAAAAAGTAAATAAAAATATAAAAAAATACTAACTGTCATATTTTCAGTAACATCATACGAACATTTATTGATGGATGTTAAATCAATAACAGAATTATTAATTTGAAGCACATTTTTTGGCACATTAAAAATAAAAAGTTAAATAAAATATAAATTTTTATAAATACTTACTTATTCACCGTGACAAATGTGAGCTTTATTATGTATATTACTGTGTCACAATCACCTCATGAATGTCACATTATATGGGGTAAATGTGATTTTTAATTAAAATACATCAAAATATTTTAATATTACTTTTACGTTTGAAGAATATTTAAAGAATAGCTTAGAAAGAACATAAATTGAAAAATATGAAATATTTTCATAAACAATATTGTAAAACAGACTTTTAAGTGAGGTATGAGAACCGTAATTATTCGGAATGCCCCCTCCCCCTAAGATGGGTAACAAATACATGAAATCCATGTATTTTTTCGCCCTGATTACAAATCTCAAAAAAAATTTTGGCGCTCTCTTGCCGTTCAAAAGTTATGGCTAAAAAATGGTAGTGACGGCATTACAGTACACTGAGAAAAAGGATTCAATATAAATTACTATATTTTTCAACAAATGCCGGATACACTTGTGAATATGATGTATATTACTATTTTTCGAACGAATTTCATGAAATGGATTAAATGAATTACTATATCACATAATGAACATTAGTTTTTGTTCTTACAATTAGGAACATCATATTTAACGCCACTGTTAAATAATCAATTTTCTCATGTACTGAATACAAATCGTTAGACAGTATAGTAATTTGAAAGCGCCGCGATTTGTAAACAATTGAAACGAGCTGGTCGTAAAATTGCAAAAACTTTCTATAAATTTTTATCGTTAATTATTATATTTAATAATAAATACTTTTTTAAGTAATGTTATATTATTATTAAATATCTTTAAATTTCTATCATTAAAGTTAAAAGTTGATTTCGTGTGATTTCACGAAAAGGGTTGTCAATTCACTAGCGCCGTATATTGCACAAAATTTTCTCACAAGTAGTAATTTTTCCACCCATTTAATATATAAGAAATGATTCGATACCTAATAGTATGTCTAGCCTGCGTCGTCCGTTATTATTATATTGCGTCTATGTTAGTGTATTGCGTCGTACTATGTTTGTAAATGTATGTGTGTGTGTGTGTATATAATTATTTCGCATATAAAAATGATCCTATTTATAATGTTAATGTAGATAGCAATAAATGGTAATAATTATTTAAAAGTAAAAACACTGAAAGAAAGCAATAAGATGAATAAATAAATAATTAAATTAAAATAAATAACAATACAATAAGATAATATATAAAATAAGAAAATAAAAAGATAAAATAATAAGAATTAAATGAAAAGAGAAGAGACATTTGTTACATAAAAACAAATTTTTTTACTGATTTTTCACGTTATTTTCTTTAATAGTGAACAAATGAAAATTATTTAATATTTACATAAAAATTATACGACAAATAATCTGAAAGTATACAATATTCAAAATAAACATTTGAAAAACGAATTATTAAGAAATCGTTATACTCGCTCAAATTCAATTTACTAGACTAACTTAATAAATTGTAGAACACCTGTGTGTGTACATACTATTGTCTAATATACTTATCTTTGCATTGTATTTCTTAATATACATAAATCAGGTAATGCAATATTAAAATTACAACAAAAATTAAATTTTATTGAAAATCAAGTGTATCCGGTGAATACTAGAAAAGTCTAGTATTTTGTATCAGGAATATAATAATTTGTGTAATTTATATTTCTCAGTGTAGTGATTGACGAGTCGAAATTCGGCGACCGAAAATTCCATAAAGGTCGACTATCTAAAGACCAATGGGTTTTCGGTGGATTCGAACGAGAATCAAAAAAGATCTTTATTATAGATGTCGAAGATGGTACGACTGAGACATTGCTTAAGTCATCAAAGATTGGGTGAGGCCTGGGACAACAATTGTTTCCGATTGTTGGAAATCGTACGAATGCTTGATTGATGCAGGTTGTCAAGGTTATTATCGTCTATAGGGAAACAACTCCTGCACTTCCACACGATGTAATACATGTTCGCTATGTATTTTTTTGTGCTGAATACGACTTCGCACCAAAAATTTGGTTGACCGTTTTAGAGTTATTTGCGAAAAACTGCCATTTATATCCATCAAGAAATTTATTTCATTATAATCTAATTAAACTAACCACATAGGTCCAGGATATCGTTCGGAGTAATTTGGTCCTTTGGATGTAATACTATGTATTTTTTTCCGCTGATTACGATTATGCAAAAAACAATTATTTTTGGTTGACCGTTACAAAGTTATTTACGAAAAACTGATATTTTTACCATTTTTTGGCCATAACATTTGAACAGCAAGAGAGCGCCAAAATTTTTGTTGTGATTCGTAATCAGGGCGAAAAAATACATCGATTTCATATATTTGTTACCCATCTTGGGGGGGGGGGCATTTCGAATAATTACCAATGTTGCAATGACAGAATCATTTTTGTCCATACTCTATATAGTTCATTCAATAGGAGTATGGTCGACCTATAACTGAAAAGAGTATGTACAGTGGCGCTTACGTACTTAAGAACATAGAAAATAAGTAACTAAATTTGATTATATACAATGAAATACTAATAAATTACATTTCTAATTAAATTATAACACATTTCTAATATTTTTGTATATTTTTTTACTATTTTATAAGAAACTACATAAGCTTATATTAAATAATTTAATTCATAATAAATGTATGTATTTCATATACTTAAGGACAGCAAAAACATAATTTATTATTTAGTAATAAAAACGATTAATTTCTCCAAAAACATTATTAAATATTAATCAATATATTTTCGACTAGTATTTAGTTGAGAAGTCTTTTCCTGATTTTGAAGAATCTAATCGACGTGGCATTGAATCCACAAACCTTTGACAGCGCTCAGGAGGTATTGATGCCCAACCATCTTAAATACATTGCCATAATTCTGTTGAATTTTTTGGTTTCTGCTGTGTTGGAGATTTTATAGTTTCACTATAATCTCACTTGATTTGCCAGTCCTTTAATAGTCACAAACATTTAGTTACAAATTGGATGTCTCCAAATAAACAATAAAGTAATGAAAACTAGACAAATTGGACTGTATGAAATAAATAGTCAGAAAAACACACAGGCAAAATATGGGAAAAGAATAGACTAAATTTAAACTCAACGAAATAATCCTTTATTCATAAACGATGTTTACATTTGACACTGACCTAGTGCAACACGGCAGTGCGAAAAATATAAACGTGATTTTATTTCCAAATACTCGGAATTATGATTTATTTCAGTTGCTCGAAATTAAACTCGATAAACGCATTCAAATATACAAATCAAAACATTCGAAGTATACATTCAGATACATCAGTAATATACGCGAAATAATTACATAATTGCATTTAAATCCCCCCAATTATGTGATGCTCATTTTCCATTCCCAATAAATATATAAATTATGTGGATGTCAGGAATATTAAAAGAAAAAAAGGATGTTCATGAATAGAATCTATGAGCAATAAGGAACGATTACTGATTGAATCAGTTTGATTTTCCCATGGATTTAATCTCATGGGAGGAACGAGAGCACTCGTGAGGATAATAGGTATAGGATATACTCATTCTCATTTTTCCACTAAAATTGAGTTTGATACACGGCGTCCGTTGCGTACAAGTAATCTGGCTTCTAATGACCCTGTGAATTAGCCCGAACCATAACTAACTGGACTTTTCCTTATTTGTGAATAAAGTGACACCGCGATCCTCTGAGGTCGAGGAATTCGCACCTCCGCCTCGAGCTGTTAACCATAGCAATAACGAGTTACTTGTCTCTTTTCAATTCTACTTATCCTTGCTTTTATAAGTTCAGCCTTTGTCTTGCATATCAAATTACCTTTCAGGTAAACACCTGAATCATAAATAATGTTACTTTCACTGTGTATCTCCCCCCAAAGACCGTTAGAATTTCCAACATGCTGTTTAACATGCTTATCGACATCAATCCAAAGCATTTCTATAGGATTCAAGTCTGGAGATTGTGATGGCCAGTCTAACACCTGAATTTTTTTCTTTATAAAGAATTCTTTGGCCTTTTTACTAGTATGCTTTGTATCGTTGTCAGCTTGCAGAATCGGTTTTCTCGATCGTAAACCATCAATTTTATAAATTGGACTAGTTCCAGATCGAATCATTGCACCCCATATCAAAATTGATCCTCCTCCGCCTTTAACTGCTTTTGTTGTGAAAACATTGTGTGTATATGAGTGTATATAGATTAAGGAAAAGCATATATGTTCATATACGAATCTTTTATTTCCTTATATGAAATTGTTAATGCGTACATGGACCATATATGTTCTATAACATGGGAGCAAAAGAGGGACGACAACGGAAGGGGAGAGGTAGGAAAAAATGGAAAAAAAAGGTAGGGGTTTGGGCGCCAGTTAGTTTTTCGGAGATGGCCAAACCAACAAACCGTACCCTCGGCTGCTCACGTCGGTGAGGGGCAACACTTAAACGCGGGTTCGGTCGTCGCGGGAGACGATCGGACAAGGACGGACGACTTGATCGCCGCGCGACCGAGAAGGACGGACACAACAAGAGAAATAAGAAAAAAAAAAGCGATAACTGCGGAAAATTAAGAAAAAAAAATATATTTAGTAAAGATATAACAAGAAAAAAAGAAAAATAAAGAAGTAGTAAAACAATTACTTTGCGCCGGAAATAAAAACCAAGTCAATTCTGCGCGGCTGCAGGGCCGGAGGATGCTCGGCGAAACGACGAGAGAACGCAAAACAAAAATCGAAATACTTTCGCGGCACAGTCCGCTATCCGAGGACCGGAACGGGAGCTTTCGGGAGTATGTCTACCTCGAAACCGGCGAGACCACGGCTGCCTTCGCTGCGCCTCCTGCCTCTCTCTCTCACTCTTCTCTCACTTGCGCCCGGACTCGCTACTTCCCGCCCGCCTCGCTCCACGTGTGAGCCTCCAGACTCCTTCCTCGGGGCCGCGTCGAACCCCTTCCTGCTCGCGAGATCCTCTAGGATCACGATACAATTTTTTTTTCGTCGGAATGTTTCTTGCCGCGCACGCTAACTATTCGCTCGCCGCCCGAACAGAAAAAGCCGCGAGTGACCTTCGTCGCTCGCATATATCATCCAAATTGTCAAATAACGGAAAAGCGCCCAGTGACGTCATCCTGGCTGATGGAGGCAAAAATCGTAGTATAGTCCAAAAAGGCGGGGCCACGAAATTTAGCGGGCCGGCCTGTAGTCCCAATGGCGAGAGAGAAAGGTGGCGCGAAAGAGCGCAAGAAACAAAAGCCTAGTGGTGCTGGGGCTACTCCGGTCGGCAGCTTCCCCCTGGACTGCTACAGCCATGGAGAGATACGGGTCGCTGGCGCAAGTTGAGACATAAAGAAGTTTCGAGCGAGAGTTAAAATGCCGCTGCGCGGGTCTGAACAATAGTGGAGACAAGGAGGCATCGTTTCGGAGGCACGGTTTCGGTAGCGCGGTGGTGGAGGCGGGACTTCGGTCTCTCTCACACGCATAGCACGCTCTCTCTCCCACTCATACAGGGCGCGCCGCAATTTCACCTGGGCCTTCTGTTCGGTGGGCCACTCGGCTACTGATTATTTTCCGAGCAATTATGTCCCGCGACATGTACCACGTTACAGTTCATAAGAGAAACTATCCTACAAAAATCGTACATATTCTAAGTATATTTCTCTCAGTGTAAATAAGGAGGATCAATTATGATACGGGGTGCAATGACTCGATCTGGAACTAGTCCAATTTATAAAATAGATGGAATAATTGATCAACATGTATATGTTGTGACGGATGGTGCCGGGCACCGCTCGTCAACCATCCGCCACTGTCGGCCCCTAACTCGCGCAACTTCTCGCGAGACCGCGTGCGAGGCACATGTTCGGTCACGGGCGCGGCCATTGTTGTTTGGGTTGCCGCACGAGCTCAGTCGTGTCCGGTCGTTTCAGTTTTCTCGCGCGTTTGTCGTTCGTTTGGTCAAGCCGGGTAGTTCGAGGTTGTTGGGAGCGGAGGAGCCAGCCAAAGACGAAAGCGGAGTCGAGGAGAGAACGAACGAGCCGAAAAGAGTACCGCTGAGGAGGTGAGCAACGAGGCCGGAGGCGCCAATCTTCCTCTCCTTTTCCCTCGACCGGTAGGATGACCGGCTAGGGCGTCACGAGGCCCGTTGGTCCCGCGGGCAGCCTCCCCGTCGCCTCGGCGATGGGCAACACCGGTGAGTCGTAATTGAACATCCGCCTGGCCGGCCGCCGGGCCGCGCCAGAGCGATTATTTAATTCTCGCGATCTCCTCTCTCTCTCTCGTCGGCCGAGGCCGTTATTTCATTTAGTTTGCCTTGTTTCCTTCGGGTTTGTCGCGCGGCCACGATGAGCCGAATCGTCACCCCGTGAGTGACGTGGTGTGTGCCGACCCGGCTCCCCGGGGAGTCCGCGACCGGGTTTAGGGCCCCGCGGTGCGGAGAGTCGCTCTCTCTCGCACCGCGGCAGCGTATCGTAAGGGAATGAGTATGTTGGTGTGCGTGATAGAGTAGCGTGGACGAATGAGTGTGTTTGTGTGCGTGACCGTGGAGCGTGTTTGTTGTTTGTTTTTGTATCGCCGGCGAGTGTTGTGAATGTAGGATGTGTGCGTGGAATGAGTGAGTTTTGAGTGAGAAATTTTCGGCCCGTGA
>JABFPN010007035.1:0-10801 GCA_022817305.1 Leptoteleia sp. ZL-2020 | reverse complement strand
GGGGGGGGGGGGGGGGGTTGCTTCTTTACAGTTTTGTATATGCAGTAGATTCTCCGCCAATTTGCCGGGGCTCGTCTTTCCGCTGCCAGGATAGATGTCCTGCGAATGCTCCGGGATTGCGCCTTTCGCGAATTCCGAGATTTCCGCAAAGTTGCATCTCGTTCCGTTATTCGTTCCGCTTGGAATTGCTCGCTTGAAAGAGAAAAAAGAATGTCAGGCCAAATTGGTGAGGATTGTTTGTTGATTAGTTCGATGGTGCTCGATTAACGAAAATTTTGGTGTCGAGGGATGACAATCTTATTTCCGAAATGGAGGCGTCGCACCTTAAGGGTAGCTGAAAGGTTTTAGGGAGGTGCTAGGTTTGGGTAGACTTAGTTGTGGATGTTTGTCGAGGGAAGTCAAGGAATTATTTAGAATATTTCGCGCAGAAATATATATTAACTGTAAGACTGTAGACGATATGGTGGAAAGGAATATTATAACTTTTAATGTTCGTGCTGTGATGAAAATACAAATGCTGAAGTAAATGAAAATAGTTTTTAAGCACTAATTGTTTTGATTTCCGGTAAAATAGCTCATGTCAAAATACTGACGGTCTACCAATCTTGAAAAATCATTTTTTGGTGATCATCTTTGGTTCAATGTTGAACCAACTATTGGATCTTTATACGCATAAAATTGAGTCAAACTTGCTTCTATAATGCGCCAAAGTTTGGCACAAGCTTGGTCAACCCTTGGCACAAACTTAAAGTAATGTTGTCAAGTTTGACCCGTGCGTGTATTTCCACTTGTTAATACATTTTATTCTGAATCACTAAAGGGTATATTTATCTTATATCATACTTTTCAATGTAACATTATCGTCGTAGCATTCATAGTTAAAATTTGCAATGTTCCCTGACACCATTTCTATCTATATACGGTCAAAAATCAATAGTAGATACAATTAAAAATCAGTTAAATGTAACTAACTTTTCAATTAATTTCATTGATCTATCAGTTTTTTCATGCATAATATTTTTAAACGGTGTATGAAATGGAAATTATAATATTGCAAAGGAATGGAATACTCTCATTAGTAGAAAAGCGGCTTATTTCGTTAGTACATTAAGCATTAATTAAATGTTTTGAAAATATTAATTGAAAATACTTATTTAATAGATAGTGCATATTATCCTAAGTACAAAAACTTTGTTAAACAAATTTGTTAAACAATGCATGTTAATATTTTCAATATATTAATTAATTTATCTACAAATAATAATTGATATAAGAAATATTTTAAACGAATATATACATGTACACTTGACGTATATTAAAGAGGTGTTAAATACTTTGAATAACAATTCTTTGAGTTTCATAATTAAATAATTATTATTAACTTGTTAAACACGTATAAATTAACTCTCCGATAAGGAATAATAATTATTTAAAATTATGCTGAGGATATATACAGACATATGCATGTATATACGTATATATTTTGTATGGTAAGAAATAGTTTGATCAATATTAAACGATCGTGGTTGCACAAAAGAAAAAATTTCCCAGAAGACGTATCTGTAAATTATCCGAGGAAAAAGTATTTTGAAGCAATTTGTGCGAATAGTAGTTTTTTAAATTTCATAGATGTTTATATTCTTTAATTTTCCTCAATAAATAATAATGAGTAACTTTTCAAATTTAATCCTTCATTAGAAAATATTAGCAAGGGGTAAAATTAACAATATATTATTTAAAATAATAGAAAGTTCCTTTATTTGCAATCCTCGTTAGTATTTTTAATAATAATTCTAAAAATTCATTCAAGGATTGTCATTTTGATTATATTTGTTTGTGAAATTTTCGCTTTTCCGGGATATCTTAAAGTTAATGCAATAGGTTTTAAATTTTACCATCACTTTTTTCTGGGTGTACTCATATCACTATATTCTTCACTGCATAAATATGACATTACCATGAGCCAATATTATAATTACGTCTCATTTATCCATAATCGCCTTAATCGCAAAAAAAAGGTCAGAACGTAGAAACTAATCAGAAAAACGTAATCATCAAAATACCGGTGTACGCCGAACAGAAGCCTGATGTCCTATAATATACGATTGTGTGATAGCTGTGTGTAACACTGTAATTTAAAATGATTTAGTATGATTTCGGAACCATGCAATTCAAACACATTTGCCCCTTCCACGCGCGGCCGTCATTGAAAATGCCTGAAATGCATTTTGGAATGAATGTGCCGGATAAAGCTTCTGTTTCGTCGTTTATCTACAAATGCATATCTATATCTATTTTTTCGTACATAATGACTAGTTTGCCACGCCACTCGTATAATCACGTTCTTTTCTTCTTCTTTTTCCCTGTACAGTCGAACAGTGTCTTTCGTATTTAAAGTACTATCGCTAGGAAAAAAAATTCTCGACGAAATTTGCATCCGCAAAAAGAATATAAACAATAGAATTTAATATTATATGCCGTATTATTAGCACACTAATTTTCACAATGCAATTAATTTTATCATTTTACTTCTTTTTTTTTTCTTCTTCTTCTGACACAAAATAATGTTTAAATGTAATTTCCCAAACTTAAACCTTGTATTACATCAAATTCATTCATTATCTTTCCGTTGAATCTAAGAAAATTTTACGGCAATCAATTCGTCATTATCAAAAACAAATAAGTCAAGAAGGAGCGCGCATGAAAAAGTTGTCAGTTATTCTTTACAAGTCAATAAACGACAAGACAAATACTTCAATGTGATTAATTATCGGGAGAAAGATGGAAAAGGCATTTTTCATCTGACAAGAAAAAAAAAAGAAGAAGAAAAAAAGAAACAAAATCCGACACGTCTTTTCTCACGGTTTCGAAATCTCGGTTACAGGTACCGCAGTAATGACCGCAAACGCCGAGGAGTTACGATAGGCGTAAAACACCGGGACGCGCATTTTTCTCCAGCGCGATTCGCAATCGAGGCGCAGCGAAACACGACCAGCAGCAAGCGTAACTCAATTAGACCACGAATTTGCATCCAATTTTGAAGTTCTTTATGGCGGTACGCCTCGCGCCCCCTGCGCCAATCAGAGTTCTGCATTCTGTCGGATTCAATTTCAGACGATACTAATCTACGTCTGTTCGACGTGGATCCGATACATCGGCGGAGGTGGCGCACAATCAAGCTCGGAGATGAACGACAGGTGCGAGGCAGGGGGACGGATCTGTTGCATTTCGGTAGTCGTACACCGAGAGAAATGTATTAATAGTTACTACGATATTGTACAATCACTCGGGTATATGTGTGCTTTTAAGGTATATCTTATAATAGGATGGAGTAAAATTTGTTAAAATATATTTTCCAAAAATATTAAGAAGAAGTGTCGTGGTTGAGGAATTGAACCAGTTACCTTATAATCACATTGAACAAAAATCATTAAGAATTACTTTAGTGGAACTTTAAAGCGCAGCTGTCTGTAGAATGTAGGAAAAATTGCTGTGCTTTCAATTATTTTGGTGTTTATTATCACAATTTTTACTGTGCTGACAGGGTAATTTTTCCTATACTATATACATAGCTACATATTAAGGTTCTAGCATAGTAGTTCCTGATGTATTTTCTTTTTCAATGCAAATATATCTATTTTAAAATATAGTAGCAACTGCTAATAAATTTCTCTCACTGTACGCCAAAACCGATCTTCTGACTCCTCCATGGACGAATGGCCGGCTAATTATTTAATATGTGAGTAAAATCAAATTTCCCCTTTTTATTGCGAATCATGTCTAATAATATTTAAATACGTACTATTGTTTGAAGAATTGACATATAAATTAAAGTTTTAACTTCTTGCACTGATAATATGACCGTTTAAAGTTATCTGTTTAAATGAAATCTAATGTTTTATGTAATGTTATATGTAAAACGGAAATAGTGACAATTTTAACATTTTTTTTAACACTTTATTACGTTTTTACAATTATTTCGAAGCGTGAGAATAAGAAACGTAATTAATTATTAGTCGAATATTTTATTGCATAATCTATGAGTAAAAAAGACACACCCGTGAAAAGTTAGATGCTTTGATGAAAGCTAACATTATGAAATTAAACAGAAATAGAATTAAATTTAAAATTATTTTTATTTTTTTGTTATGTTTACAGTGAATTTTGAAATGCGTCAACAAAAATGATTAATAATTATCAATCAAACGTTTTATCATATAAATAATACTGTAGTAGTTGGTTTTCCTTGTAAACAAACAAAACTACATTAATATATTGTTAATAATGTTTTGTAGCATGAAGTTTATCGGCATATAAAATTGTTTAACCACGGACAATTAAAAATGACTGATTTTTTTAAATGGACTTTAAAAATTTACGTCGAGAATAAACAAAATTGTGACAAGCTAAAAGTACTGTGTACAAAGAATCATTTTTAACACTCCATGACACGTTCTCTGGGCACATTGCATCTCATCCAACAAATTAAATTTTTATAGAAAAAGCTCAGTTAATTTACATACGATAATATCATTGTTAAAAATCGCGAAAAATCAATTGTTTATTATAAACATTTATCAAACTTTAAATTCAATTTATTACAGACTAATATCAAATTAATAATTTCAACTAGAGCAGTACTCTAATGAAATTAATATTAATACAATATCAAAGTATTAATTTGAAAGAAAAAATAACGGATTAATGAAATATTCTTTTAATCGAAATTTGCATCAACGTAACAATTATATAAGCAAACATGCGTATGCTTTTAATTAAAAATATACGAAGACTGGGAGCGCGATCATTGCGACGTGCATCAGAGCAATAATTGGCAGGAATAAAGGTAAACACGGGTGTGTTATCTTGTGTCTTAGCATCGAGCAGGGACACGTAAAAATGTATCACGAGATAAGTATCGCCTGTCAACTGCATTTCATGTAATCGCGGAATGCGTATCGCTTGACAGGAGCGCCAACAAATACGTGCAAAAGGCGCCTTGATGCAACGCGAACCGGCAGATAGCTTTTGTAGATGAGAATATCGATTTACAACATTTTAAGCCCCGTTGTTTGTGTCGGTCGCCCGAATATATATTATAGCAAACCAGAAACACGCTTCTGCAATCTTCAGGCATTTACACAGTCACGGAATGTTTTATCATTCGGCCCTGAAACCATTTTGACGCGCGCCGCAAAGTTCCGCAATTTACAATCAAAAATTAAAAATGTAATTGCACGGCGGCTCAATCGCGGATCGCTTTTCGGCCGGATCGGAAATGCAATTTTGTTTTGCGAGCTCGCAAATAACCGGGACAACTTTTGTTTAATTTTACAAAATGCCACGCTGAAAAGTAAATTGCGTAATACGGATTTTATCGGGTGCAATGAGGGAAATTTATTAGCGGTTGCCTACCATATTTTGCAATGGCACGGGGGTGCGTCTGCATTTATGGTATTCCTTATAATGCGATATAGTATTTAATAAAATATTGAAAAAAATGTCAAAATAGAACTCGTTATTTCAGAATTAACAGTTACAAATGTCCGTGATTGGAAGATTTTAGGTCACGCCCCTCTTATATTTGCACTTAAATTTGAGACGAATTTTATGTAATTAATATATTATAATTTTATATGAAAAATAAATTATTATATTCGAAGATAACGATGGAAATCAAAGTTCAAACTTTCGACATAGACGATTTTGTACTGATATGTAACGTGAAATTGCTTTCGAAAATTTGACAACTACACTGAGAAAAATGAAATAGTATATTTATCAATAAATTCTGGGGTATTGAACCTATATGTACTCTGTAGGTGTAACTGTAATAATTTATGGGAAAACTAAGTATATGTAATGCATACAGTTCTATAAACATAGAATACTATACAATGTGTATAGAAAACATTCCCAAAAATTATAAGTGATACACATACAAAGAACGTATAGGTTCAGTATTCCAGGATTTATTGCTAAATATGCTATTTATTTTTCTCGGTGTAATTTCAACATAAACTACTTAATCCAAGGCTGAGGTTAGAATTACCATTGAACGACAAAGAAACTAATATTTTGAAAGTCATAACCTTAATGACCCAAGAAAGTGGTATAAATTTTAAACCAAAAATTTTGACTGTTCGTGCAACGAGAGAGTAAAATTCTTATCGAAGTATCGTTTTGTTCCCACTCAATAGAACTGAGTCGGAATTGTAAAATTTTTATGACAGCTCGATATTCATAAAATATTAAGGATGTCACAGTAACATTGCTGCGAATCGGTACTGGCGAATTAATTTAGATGCATTTATCAAAGCAACTAAAACGTTAATTTATCAAATAAACAACAAACGTTGTTTATCCATGGTACCCGTGTAAAATAAATTTACAACTTTCGCTAATCATCGTTTTACAATAGCTCCGGCACTCATAAAAGTCGTTTCATTTCGCAACGACGAATCGAAGAGTAATGCGCTTTGACCGTTTTCCATGAAAAATGCAGTCATTTAATGCAGACGTAAAAGTCTCTGACGTAAATAGAATGTCGCGTTGATAATGGTGTTTCTCGTATTAATAAACTTTTGCGTTTGTTAATTCAACTTTAAGGATAATTTTTCGCCGGTTACCAAATAATCTGCTCCGCGTGTATTATGATCTAAATGGCGTTCGCATGAATGAACTTCTTTACGTACATGTTTTATAGTTAAAACAGCTAATCCTTTAATGGAACACTGCAAAAAATACCATGTTGAATCAAGTAAAATAGAGTTGAATTAACCAGTTTTCTGAACTCAATACATCCAAAACCTTATTTATAATTTGTCAAAATATCTTTTGAGTCGAACTAACTCTATACTTGATATAGAAAAATATTTTATTTAATAATTTTAATAAAAAAATTTGTCATAAACTTGTCTTTGTTAGGGTTTGAACTCAGCAGGTACATATTCTAACGTAGAATTCAAACTTAAACCTTTGTAATATGAGAAATGCATTGATTGTAGTAAATCGAATACAGTTATTTTGTGTTCATCAACTCTACGATCGAGTTGAAAACACTCAACATTTTTTTTATTTTTCAATGAATGAAACCTTCCGGAATTATTTGTCAATAAATCACAGGGTGAATTCAAGTAAATTTTATAAAACCGGATGTGTATTTCCAAATTAGTGCTAAGTATACAAATGAATTTTATTTGAGTTGTAAAGTAAGACACCGAAGAACTAATGTCAGACATATAAAGCACATCAACTTCTTGTAATGGGACGTTGTATGTTATAAGTCTTTAGTTATTCGCGTCTTAAATTAAGTCCCTTCTTAATTAAAATAAGGTTCCAGCGGTTCGTGCTAACACAGTTCATAAATGTACGTCCGTTTATTTTTAAAACAAAGTAAATGTTTGTAAAGTAACTTTTAATAAATCTTTAGCTTTAATTTAATAGATTTACAGGTATAAATCATTTTCCTAGTAAATTTTATATTCTTCTACGGTCATATATGGATTAAGAAGAAACATGTTTTAGTAAGAAATTCTTAACACATATGGACCATGTATATTTCATTTTTACTAGGGAATGGTCCTTGCCATGTATTGAAGCCCGAAGAAGTTCTACTTCCTTTTCTTATGATCTATAGAGTAACAAAAATTTTTTCTTCATAAATAAATAAACAACATAATTTCCTTATATTTCAATAGCAGATACATATAATACAAAATTTAAATCGCAAGAAAGTCAAGTAAAAAAGTCGACGGTTATACATTAAATGATTTACCGTTTATTGTCGTTAAAGATGAATCTACATATGAAACAACCTTACGTGCGATACGAAAAAAAAAAAAAAAACAGGAACAAGGTTTATTGCTGGTCGCGTGGAATTGCGCAAATATTCATCCACGAGGCATATTGAAATTTGATGACGAGCATCGTTTTTAAACCGCCGACAAAATTAATTACTACAACCGCATTATCTCCGATCGAACGAAAAAGTCACCGGGAAATTGAAATGTGACGTCATAAGAGACGAAAGTCGAATTCCCGGGTGATTTTGCGTCGCGAGGCAAAAGCTAGTCGAAAGCGGAATTCGCTGAAAGACCGGGGGCCTCGTTATCCATTACACAATGACACCTACACGTCGGCCCTTCTTTTTTCGCCCCAATTCACTCGTCGCTCGACGAAAGAATCGGGTAATTAAACTGGGAAAAAGGGGGGGGGGGAGGGAGGTAGCAGAGGCACAATATGATCGACGTATGACCGCCGCAAATACGCGGGGCCGATCAAGAAATGCGAATGCGATAACGCAACGAGTGTCTGAATGGGTTTTCCCGCTAACGAGGAACGGGGTTATCGATCTGAACGGAAGTTAAATTTTCAGCTCTTGTCGAACGAAATGAGCCGCCGACTAGGCAGAGTATCAGCGCGGTCCCACCGCGAGTGCGATCTTTGACCCACATTTGCCATAAGAATTTTCGCACGATTCTTTCTTAGTACGTGCACTTTTCAAGGACAGCGGGATCGATAACTCGGGGACACGACACGTCAACGAGAGCGTGAACTTCTGGTGCCAGGCAGCGACTTCGCTCTGACTCGTCTAATTCGCAGCTTGTAATATCGGTACTGGCCGGAGGAAACGGCGAAATCACGGGAGTCACCTTACGAGGCACCAGCATGGTTCCTTATCGTCCAACCAATTGGAGAACGTGTGACAATCCTTCGGGTGATTCTTTGAGCTGGGAAATTACAGCGGTAAGCCTAGCACGGGTCATTGGGATTGAGAACATCCGGTGAACATTAACGTCGGTGTTTTTGCGCGGGAACGGGGTGGACGCACGCGACGGACGGGTTATTTGGAGGCACGCTGGTTTTCAAGGTGCCAATTAGGCGACTCGTGGGGATTTGAGGCGAACCGCGGCGGATTATCGGGCGTAGATGTGGTCGCCGCGATCCGTAATCCATTCGGAATGCGTGTCGGGGCTTTTCAATCCCGTCCCGGCTACGAACGATATCGATGTGAATCCAAGACGCCGAGAGGTCCTCGCGATACGCAAATCCTATCGATTGGTGTCGAAGGCCACGTGATTGGTCACCGAGGAATTTGGGTCCTAAGTAGGACGTGTATCGGGGATCGTATACTTGTTGAACCGTCAGCCAATTTGAGCCTCGGAAACTCTGTTGTAATTTCAATGATTAAAAATTGACTCGTATGATAAAGGGAATCTACTCGTGGGGGGGGGGGGGTACTCCCGCGGCAATTCACTGGGCTCGGACTCGTGTCGCGATCGAAGCCCAGGGGGTCGAGGATTGTCGCGGAGGGATTGGAAAACGCGAGCAAGGGGTTGGTGAAAAATAATACCGGGCGGACCCGGTTATCCGGAGAGCGAGGGCCGTTTAAAAGGAGTGCTGTTCGGGTCTGGGGAGCGAAACGATGGACTCACCCGCCAGCAACCAGGATCATCTGCATGTTGCATGGGGGCGGCTGCTTGGTAGCGTCTACCGTGGGAAATGGCCAGCCAGGCTAGACGGATGTTGGCAGACGTCACTCCAGCGGGACGCTGTCGGGGGATGGCAGGGTCGGACGGCGAAGTTGTTGAATGAACCGACCAATGACTCGAGTCAGTCGGACTCGGTGAGCGCGTTCCTCATGGTGCCTCGGAGGTCCGTCCCCGCGACTGACTGTCGTCGCACACACGACCGTCCATCATCTCGTCGATCACCGCACTGTCACTGTCATCTCGGGTGACCCGAAGTCGCACACACGTACATGCTCGGCTCTCTCTCTCTCACACCACCGCGGCACTCTGGCTCCTCGCTGCGAAGGCTCGCTGTTTGGCTGGCTGTTTGGCTCGCCACCCACCGCCACTTTGCCGTGGCTCCGTGGCAGCACTGACAATCGCCGATTCCACCGTGCGTGAGAACCGACCTCCCCGAAAGAGAGAGCGCGCGCGCGCGCTCTCGCGCATACACGGAAACGCTAGCCGGCAATGCTCTCTTCTCCGTGGCGGAAGAGAGCTGCTCCTAACCCCGACGCGGCACCATCTTTCCCGACGCTCCCGACGCTCCCGACGCGGCGGGCCGTGGCGCGCGTCGGCCGCGTCAATTGGCCACTCGTCCACGCTCTCGCGGCCCCGGCTGGCCCTCCGGCTGCTCGTCGAGGGGCGGCTCTCGTGCCGAATCTTTCGCGGACTCTCCGCTCTCTCGCGGCCGAGTGAGACCGTCCAGCGGGAGAGAAGGACGGCCTAGGGAGACGCACGAGAGCGGCACGGCGCGCGGCGCCGCGATGATGCGCGGTGGCGCCACTCGCGCGGGAAAGCTCCGTAAAAGCCGCAGTGGGGGGTGGGGGGGCTCGACCCGGTGGAAGGCGAACGAAAGTGCCGCCACGGTGGGGAACCGTCCGCGTGCGGCCTCGCCGCCTCCCAGTCGATACCGTGCCCTTCCTTCAACCTCACTCATCCGAGAGCCGAAGACGCGCCACCCCCCACCCCCAACCTCTACCCCCCGCGAAAGCAAAACTCCTGCGAATCGAGCTTAGAAACTGATCTCGCGTAGCATTCAATCTTGTCGGGCCGACCCCGCGCCTCCGATTGCATTCGCCACCGGAAAGTTACGAGTGTAACGAACCCGCCGCTCGCCTTCGACTATAACCATTTAACGGATTCTGAGTAATCCATTCTCAACTTTCCACGCAAATATGTGTCTATTTTAAATGAGCGCACGTCCCGTTCGGTCTATTTGCATGGTTTTTTCCCCCCTCTTTTCTTTTCCTTTTTTTTTTTTTTTTTTTTGTTTTTTTTTCCCCCCC
>JABFPN010007034.1:0-10803 GCA_022817305.1 Leptoteleia sp. ZL-2020 | reverse complement strand
AATAATATCTCCCCCCCCCCCTCCCATACACACACCTCTCCCCCGTCGCGGCTCAGTTTTTTCCCCTCTCATTTCGCTTTTTTACACCGTCTGTTAGTTTCCCTTTTTTGACTGTGTCGTTACATAAATGTACGCTAAGTCGTTTTGACTTTAGTTGCTTCCACGCGGAATACAAATTTTGTATTTCGACGAACAAAGCCAAGGAAGTCGGGACGGTAGATCCGGCCTAAAGAAATTGTTACACCTCGGCTTCTTTTCTTTTTTTTTTCTCCTCGTCCTTTTTCAAGCGGGGGAAAAAAACAGCGACATTCCGAGATTACCGGCGGGAATATAAAAAAGTCATGCGCGAAAGGTGAATTTATTAACAAGATGTGGAATGTAAACAAATGTCGAAATGAATTATTATTTTATTGGCGACTCTTTAAATTTGCCGCATTTTATATTAAATATCGCTCAGCCGATTTTGACGCTACGTTGAGTTATTTTATAATTTAATTTTCAGATTTATGATGACGGTTCAATGTTTTTTATGTCGTCGTAAATAATAACTTTTTTGCTTTCTTTCCGCTATCTTTTTCTTTTTTTTTATTTATTTTCAAAAGTTCTTATCGCGCGTCGTCAAATTTATTGACAACGCGTAAGTCAGCCGTGTACCGGTCCGTATACTCGGTTATTAGGTGACAGATTAATCTCTTCCGCGACTCATTGACCCCGATATTTTTATACCTAAACAATGTATTCTCGTATAACTGTTTGCGTGTATTAACATTTTTCGAATAGAAAGTTTATCAAGATCAGCATCGTTTCATTTGTGCGATATCAAACGGAATTAGCGGTACAGCCGGCCGTTTTTGCCACGAGCGTCCTTTTCAAGAATAAAGCGTCGCCGTTCCTTTTTCGTCCTCTTTCTTAAAGCTCCGTCCCATTGTTGGCGCGGTGAATCCTGCTTTACGACGAAAGATACTCTCGGTTACATAGTAAAACGGTCTCCCACAGTCGCCATTCAGTCGTCCTGCCATTTCTTCTGCTCGGGAAAACAGTCGACCGGCAGCAATTCTCTTTTTCGAGCAAGCCTGGCGCTCCGAGTCCCACCACCACCCCTCCCCCCCTCTCCCGTCCACCCCCCCGTGCGGTACATGCACCGCGCGCGTACGTATATATGATACGCACGCATTTTGCATGTAAACACCCGCGGCAAAACGCTGTTAATACAACCGGGAAAAAGAAGAGGAATGCGAAGAGCAGGTTCTTGTCGCGCGTTACAACCGGCAGGAATTGTCCGCGCGTTATGCAACGTTTTGTGCCCGTGTCCCGGAAGCCCTGCTTTATAGTTCCGCTAAGTCCAAGTTTCTTTCGTTTAATTAATGTGACAATCGTTCGGAAGGATGATACGGTTATTAATAGACTCGTGTGCCTCTTCGATTCAGCGCGATCATGCGGGATCAAATTTTAATGCCATCGTCATAAATACTGAGATTATCTCGCGGCTAGAATGTTTCAAGTATTAAGACAACAAAAAAAAAAGTATTCTGTCGCTTTTTTAAGTCACAAGTGCGGGCGTCTCGTAAAATCATTATATCGCGACTGTTAATATTTTAAAAATAACCTTCTCTCCGGTAACTCAATTATTTATGTATAATTACTATATTTATTGTTAAACTGAAATTGCGCCAATCGTTAAGATTGTCAAACAGTGAATTTCTTCCGAATAAAAAAAAAAGTATATTTAGTATGACACGCGTGAAATTACTCGATTACCTTGTGAAATTGGTAATTTGAAATTAAATTTTTAAAATTGATGTACACAAATAGTTTATGTCGGAATACTTTTCTACTCACTTTCATCATTATGATTTGATCCTCGTAAATAATTAAATGAGTCTCTATTCGAGACGTAATTCAGTTACTCACGGTTTGTCAATCTTATTCGTCTGTCGTTAATTATATTTTTCCACGAACTTACCTAAAACAGAAAATAAAACATTCGGTTAGCAACAATGCCTGAAATAAAACGCTTCGGTTTCGATTATTTTCTATAAGTTGCCACACTGAGAGAAATTTAACACGATTAGTTGGCACAACTGTAAACTGTAGTACCAACAACTATTTTCACCGGCACTCCATTTTATAGTTGCTTTTATACGGAGTTAACTGTAAAAAAGTAGTTGCGGTAAATGCAGTGGCGGATTTGATTGCTAAGTCGCAATAAAATAAAGTGGAAAAACTTCAAGTAATAAAAATTACGTTAAAATTGACATCGAAAAAGCAAAACAGATTACTTTAAAAGCGTTTCGTTAAAAAAATTCGGTTTTATAACATTATTATTAATTAATTTTCTTGGTCGCAAAGTAAACTGCACCGTATTGCCTTTGAAATCAACTTTATTTTTATACTCACAATAACCGAAAAATCTATCCCAGTGCAGAAGTTAATATCTCAGGGAAAAAAGCAAACAAAAAAACGTAAAATATCAACTTATGAACGTTGCCCCATCTTTTTGTCATATTTGCCTTTTAGTTGAAAAGTAAAGATTCAATTACTCATACGTAGCTTTGTGTCCCGGGAGCGCAGCGAGACGCGAAAATAACGCGAACAATGGCTCCTTTCTTGGCGGACAATTCATCATTGCGTGATATATCAATCGACCGCGGGGACGAAAAATGCGCTCTCGCTGTTTCCCTGGGATATTCAATTGCACGGGGCATTATAACTGACATCGGCTGGACGTGTTCTCTTTCAAGCGTCCATTATATTAATACCCAATCTAAGACGCGGAATCGGCTTAGAAACAGATGTTAAGCGGATAATCGCGCGCTGAAATACATTCGTCTCAACACGTGTTCCGCGGAAATATCGTGTAGCGAATTAATTGTAATTGAATGTGCGGTCCATGGTGCGTTCTAATATTCCATGATATATGTTACGCTCGTTACGGCTTACATGTCCTCTCCTTATTTCCGCGCGAAAGAAGACATAAAAGTCGCCCGAGTGAAAATCGATCGCGAAAAGGCGTCTCGCTATTAATCCGTGGTTACGCGCTACCGTGTTCCCTGTCCTGTTATCGCGAGTCTCACTTAGTCGCACGAATTAAGAAACTTAGCCGACAATTATCACCATAAGACTTGGCCGAAAGCAACTTTTATTCGGCTCCGTTTACTGCAGTCCAATAAACGAAAACATTTAATCTAAATGATTGTTGAAAGGTTATGATAAAATTTCGATGACCATATTAAAAATACAAAATTGGCATACTTAAGTGAATTAATTACACTGAGAAGAAAGTAGAGATAAAGATTATTATATTGTATGTAAAAATGGGGACAAATGATATCTTCTTGTCAAACTTTGTGTACAGTTATAAATGAGACTATAAGACAAACAATCATTTTTATTATACTGGACCACAATAGCTTGTAGAATGCTTATAAGCTCTTTTAAACTGGATTTTAAATATGACAAGATGTCATTTGTCCCCATTTTAGATACAGTATGATATATTTTACCCCAACTTTTTTCTCAGTTTGGATAAAACTTTTCAAATAATTTAAGGTAAGTAATTTGAGAATTATGTGCACGCCAAGCAATTAATTCTTAATGTTATGTTATGCAAAAATAATTTGTATTATAATATAGGATATTTTGGTTTTAATATTAAAAAGGTATTATGCTATTATATAGATATAAATATATATATAAATATATATGTTCATATGAAAATTAATTAAACATTTTGCAATTTAAATACACGAGAGATGAAAATGACAATCCAAAACAATAAAATTAACGTTTCATTGAAAGATTGTTTCATAATAAATGATATAAGTTTACAATTCAATATGATTCTGCATTTAAGTTGTTTATCAGCGAGACAATTCCATTTTAGAATCGCACGATATTCGTACTAATGCAATATGTAATTTGATAATAAAAGTTTTATTGCTTGTAAATTAGTTAAATTGCAATAAACATTTTATTATTAAAATTGCTTCACGATTTGTTTGGAAGATAAATATTTTTGCACAGCACATATGTATGTATATATGTACACATTACAAATGTGGGCCAAAAGTTGAATTGAAGTCATTCTATCTGTTTCATTTAAAGTCTACCTCACAGAAACTATTGGGCGACATCGACATTATACTAATTTTATTATCGTTCTATTTGGAGCAAAAAATTGCTTTCCTATTTAAAATGGTAATACGTTGCAGTAATAAAAATTACTGACATTGTTAGTAAACTGGTCATATAATTTTTGAGATATTACTATCTTAAATTAGAAAAAGGGGTCAATTTGTTGACAATTACTCTTTGAAAGCTGACAATATATGTCAAAATGCTGGCACTTTCAACTAACTTAGGATAGTAATTTTTCAATTCTAGCAAATATATGACCAGTTTACTAACAATGTGAATAATTCTTATTAATCTTTTTTCTCCGTGTATATTTTAAGAAATTAAATCGCTTTTAGTCTTTTTTATTTAAGTCCATATAAATGGAACATTTTCATTAGAACTATTAACTGGACAAATCATTCCACAAAGTAGTAAATGGCATTTAAAAATCTTACAATTTATATTTAGAAAGTTTAAAAGTTGCAAAAGAATTCTTTAATTTCAAACTGAAATGCAATGTCAACCGTAAATTTACATTATTCATGCAATTTTCAACACATATAAATGTAGTTGATATATACGTACTAAATATTTATAACTATTTAAAAGCAATTCATGATATCAGTTTATAAAAATATTAAATTAACAAACAGAAAGTGAAATTAGACAATTTTCTGAATCAATTGTAATTAATATATCTGCCTTAAATTAAATTTGATTCTTGTTACGAGTTTTTCTCTTTTAAAATCCTTTCAAGTTCGGTGCGTTTCATTAAAAGTATTTTTATCTGTACACAGCTTCCATCATCTGCAAGGAAAAAAAAAAACAATGAAATTTCATTGCCTTACTCAAACTGCTTCCTCTTCTTCTTTCATGCGGAATCTTCGTTTATTTAGTAAGCGGTCATTTTCTTTATTTCCTTTGTCAGCTTAATGTTATTTTTCCGTTGAACCGTCGCAATACGAACAATTTTTACGAAATTCCATTTCTTCCTTTAATAAACGTATTGTTGTCATTACCGTAGTTCTTGTTTTTGAACACCACCTTCGTCATCAAAGTATGAAATTGAAGAACAAAAACAGCAAAATATAAATACAGTTTTACTCGGATATTTAACTTTTACGTGATTTTAATGCCATTAATAAATGATAATACCCTTTTATACAATAGCAGTTATAAAATAAAAACTAATACATTTAATATTTCAAATAAAACATTCCAACATCGTTTCCCACCTAACAGAGTAATAAGTTTCAGTACTAGAAATTATATAATGACATGAAACTGGTAAAATTATAAACACCATTGAACCACTATAACTCACATTATATATCACATAAATTTCACAATTGTCATTAAAAAAAAAAAACAAATATATTTTGATATCCCACAAGTACACTGAGAAAAATGCAGTTGGATTTCTATTTACATTAAATAGAATCTATTTATTATAAATGGAATTATTCTTACTTTAAGAATATTTACTAATATTAAATAGAACATCTATTAAACATAAGAAGATTCTATTATTCTTAAATAGACAGTTTTGTGAGTGTATAATACCAAAGTACCTACATTTATCAAAAATTAGTACACTTTTCTCCCAGTGTATACACACAGTACAGATAATCTGTTAAAAATAAAAAAGAATTCTTCCTAAAATAATAGGAATACTTGAATAAATCATCTCGATAAGACTGACTCCCTGTAAACTATAGTAATTTATCCAAACAAATTTTCCCCGTTGCACGCTCCAAAGCCAATGATTCAATTTAATCGAAATTAACTGATAAATCAATGGCGCAAAAATGTCGGTTAGCGTGGCCGACAAAATATCACAGCAAGATCTCGGAATAACCGTATGAATAGTTGGGAGTTATTATCGCGTCGCAGCGGCGGCCCCCATATTTGCATACCTGCAAACGCTGCAATAATCCCGACCGCAGTGCGGCACAGGCGATGATGATCGCGTGACGCGCGGCCCGATCATGATCGAGGGATTGAAATCGATCGGCGGTTGCCAGCTGGAGAACGCGCGCGTCACACTGACCCCTTTCTCTTTCGAGTGGCGTTAAATCGATCGCGGCGGAGGGGGCGGCGAGCCGCTTCCACGGTGTCTTCCTCGTCGGGGCGTCGCGACGTCACGTGCCATTTCAAGGTGCAAACGTGCGCGCCGTGCAAACCACGGGACCGGACTGATCGGCTCGCTCCTTCTCAAAAGCCAACTCTTTATTGCCGCCAAGTATTCAGATGGGTGTCCCACTTCAACGCCCGTTACAACCACTGCACTCACCCGCCTCCCCCACTGTCCGTGCACCCGCGATATCGGCGAAACAAGACGAACAGCGAGACGTTTGCTTGGCCATCGCCAGAGGTATATACCGATTTATACCTCTCGGATGTGCACGGACGGAGAATGGACTTGTCACGCCGTACGAGGAATTAGGATTACCCGAGAATCCTGTTACATTCTCAATTACATTTGTCCCGATATCTTTGACATACTGAAGAAAAAAAAAAACAACATTCTTTCCTTTTATTCAATTTCTCACTTTGACTTCTATTACTTTTTTTACGCTTCTGTATTTACTTTCCAATTAACGTTTTCCTTCATTTTTGTTTACTTTAATTCAAACTTACTTTCTTTTTCTTTGACAGCAATAACTCACTATAGTGACTATAGTAAATCCTATTTAATTGATAAAAATAATTATAATATGTAAAAGAATGTTGATCCTACTTGGTGATGTTCACTTATTAATCTAATATTGCCTCGAGTACAATACCGTGTGATGTCAAAGTAAATATTTTTCCCGCGTATAATGTAGATGAATGATTAAGTTTGTGTTATTAATATTTGTTACTAGCTGAACCTCCTTTATTTTATTATATTTTTTTATAAATGTAAATTTTTTAATTATAAATTAATGGCAAGAGGGAAGGAACATTAATTTAATAACTTAAAACTTAACTATGAAGCTGAAGTGAAATTTATGCGTTCGAGTAAAAATTAGTGAACAGGAAAAAGCAGACGTACTCTCGGAGTGGAATACGCTGTTATTTTATGGAACTTTTGAATCTTTTAAAAAGCAAAGGAAGGAGACGTAAAGAAAAAGTCATATTGTACTGCGAAAAGTAAACAAGGCAATGTTTAATAATTAGATAGTTTTGTCGGTGCTGGAGTAAAAATAAAATTATTATCATTTGGAGTAAAATATAATTATTTAACACTGACTGATACTTGCTTTTACGCTAAGAAAAATGTGACAAAATATATTACTATATTTAACGTCAACTCGATTATTGAAGCGCGCCTTATTCTCGTATGTATTAAAATTTAACGTATTGAAATATTCCATTACATGCACTTGTTACTTATGTATATGATTTTACTCTTAATAAACAACATTTCAGATATTATACTGAACATTTAATTTAACTCTTCAATTAATTATTCAATTCTTTTTTATTTGTATGAATGAAATGCTCCTCACTAATCTCATTACATAATATTAATTAATACTGATGTATGAATATGTAACATTAATGTTGCAAATAAGATTATACACTTAAAAATGATGATATTTAGAAATGGAGAAAAATCTTTTTAACATATTTTCCGAAAAGAATTTGTTGTCATTAAAAAATTACGTACGATTAAAGCAAAGTCTTTTTCAATAAAATAGAAATTTCGGAAAAAGGCCGATACTTTCAGTAATATATGAAATATTTAACCTATCATTGTCCCATATTTAACAATAATAATAACGTTATATAATATTAATATTACTATAATTTACTATCGATTTTCTTTCCACAAAAATTGAACATCGCCGTAGTGTTATACGGTGCACTCAAAGTTCTCAATTAAAATGGTAATATTTTCCCCGGTGTTAAAAATAAACCGTCCGGAGTTTAGCGTATTTCATGTTCATTCACAATTTCCGCAAATGATTCCACGCATGTTAATGTTAATCTACATTTCCCGCACGCAACACAGTAGAAGTAAATGCGATAATGGTTTAATGATATTCATTTTCCGTTTGCGATCACAGTTCGCGTAAAACACATGTCAATCATGTGAAATACCGTTACGGTGCCGCATTCACGTCATGCAAAAATGTTCATAGGTGTAAAACCATATCTTTCATTAACGATTCATTGCTCTGAGGACTTCATATGTCTTATAGTCATTTTTTTCGACAAATAAAAGGCACAAAGTGGATGTTGCACGTTTTTCATTTTTTTTTCATATATATATTTTTGTTGAAGCAATGATAATAATTATGAAAAGTTTGTGTTAAAGTTATATATATATATATATATATATATCACTTTGACTTTAAAGGAGCAAAAAATTATTGAAAATATTTAGGACACTGCAAATTATACGAGGAACGCAGTGTAATAGTCAGTTGTGTTTCTGTGAGAAATTGGCGGCACACTATTTATCAAAAGATTTTCCGAAATGTATGTACTTTTCCAGGCAACGTAAATTTACATAATGAACAGTTTATTACATTTTGTCGGAATCATTTCTAAACGGACAAATAACGTCTTATGGAAATTACCCTAGGTGTAAGTTTTTTCTTTTATTTTCAGAAACTTATATATGCCACCGTTTCACGAAATTTATTCTGAGAAACAATCATCGAAATCAACGCCCGAATGAAGTCAGATAAGGATAACCGATATTATATTGATAAATCGTAACATTGATATCAGCAAAAATGGATGAATAATTTGATTAATTAGGATGTGTTATTTGACGTAAATCAAATTACTGGTTATAAATCCAGTTGAATAGCATTTCAAATAAAAATAAACAAAACCTGCTCTTGTCGCACGGAACACTAAAACGTATACAAAACTTATTCATGTACTAAATGATGTTAAATACACATGACTTCGTTCCGCAACGAACAGGATAAAATTAAACCGCAATATTGAATTAACCAATCTAGATAAATAAACTGCATTAAAAATGCATTAATAAAAGGTTTTCAATTTAGCAATCTAATGTATATGTCGATATGAATAAACAGTAGGATTTCAATTTCATTGTAGCTTGATACAAATTGATGCAAATTTAAATAACTTTATACTTAATTTCTTTTTAATGCTATAAAAAATAGAAATTGTTATTTTTATATTTCCAAAAATATCCTATAAGTTAATTTCAAGTACTCACTTTTATACTGTTACAAATAATTAAATAAAAATTTGTATTTGTCAAAATGGTTCATACAAAAGAATATGCAATAGAGCAAATAAACAAAATATTTCATTATACTTTAATTTTCAACGACAAAATTTGTTGAAGTTTTTTTTAAATATGTCGATTTTCAACTTATTGTATATAACGAGGTTTCATTATGAACTTCAACAGTTAAAAGACATCGATATCTATGCACTTGGATGCAGGCTATACATTAGTTTCACTTTTTTTTTTTTACATTACTGAATTGTTACATTACTGAAAATGCCCTTAAGGCGAATGACCGAAACACTGATCGTGAAATCGAACATTTGTTAAATGATTAATTTGCAGACAACATATCCGATTCCATTTATTGAGAACTAAAGGGTATAAATAACGATCTAAACGTGAAACATAGTAATAATAATAATCACAGTAATATGTACGGATTAATTTAATATCCAATACCAAAAAGATTAATGATCAAATAATAAATTTTATAAGAATAAGACTTTTATATTGAAACAGCTAAATTACACTTTGTTTTATAAACAAGACCTAGACCTGTTAGTTTATAATGAAATTTTTAACGAAGCGATTGCATTCGTTAAAGAAGATTGGAATCGAATTTAAAACAGTAAATTATCCTCCCCCATCCAATACATCAAAAATATTCCCACAAAGTGCAACTTCTCGCAAAAATGATCAAATCAAAAAGTAAAATTTAATAACATTTATTTTTATAGAAAAACAATGATACCATCAAAAAGAAACTATAAATTTAAATCATCTTTAACCTTTTTACCGTTGAGTTGCCCTTAACGTTACATCCCTAAAAAGATTCCTTTCGATAATCACGTGACGTGTAAATTAAAATTGACTTCTACCCGACGCGATAAGAAACAAATCCTTCGCCTTTTCAGCCCTTCCGACTTTTGCCGGTCGGAATTGTCGGATAGCTCCCTTCCCACCCGCGATATCGCGGAGATATCAGCGGCGCAAAGCCAGCCTCAATTAACGGTTAAAAGCAAACGACTAAACGCTAACAATGAATTTCCTCCCGGTATCCGCATTACAATTCATAAGTTACGCGTCGAAATGAAAGCTAACGACTGCGATCGCAAAATGGGACTTTATTGTCAAAGTTGAAAGCGCGACATAAACGAAAAACAATTACCACTCGGTGCGCGTTCGCGTATAAAACACACTTGTGGGAAACGCGCGTGCAAATCACTCGTAACGGCACTGACCTAACGACCATTCAACACTTCAATTCCCGGGGTCCCTTCCAATCCGACAAATCGAACAATGCTCCATAAAACAGTGCCGTCATACGTTACTTTTAATTTACGTTATCAGCCAAACGACAAAAGCATTTCGTCGGCGCGAGGCGATAATTTAGCCCGGCAACGTTCAATTGTAATTTGTGTTGCGGGAAGAGAGAAGAGGAGCGGGGGAGGAGGAGGAGAGAGAGAGAGGATCGGGTG
>JABFPN010007033.1:0-10808 GCA_022817305.1 Leptoteleia sp. ZL-2020 | reverse complement strand
TATTTAAGGACATTGATAACATATCGAATAAGTGAAATTAAAAGAATAAAAATTAATAAGTAAATAAAAAAAGAAAAGAAAAAAATATTACAAACACAAAAAGGAAGGCCTGAAGTTGTTTCAATTCTTATAATAGGTTAGAGTGGTGGTAATGTCAGGAGTCTCATTTTCCTCTCCTACAGCCCCGAAAGTGTGACTCCTCACAGGTTTGACTGTATTTGCAATATCGGATTAGCATCTGGATTTGAGATACGTATTAACATTTACGTTTCCGAGTATTTGCATTTGTAATTAATATTGTGGATTAAATGAACTTGGTTAATTTCAGTAGGAAGTATTTAACCTGATGGCTCCTTTCAAATGTCATTTTTACCAATGAATAACTCCAAATGATTTCCTATTTTTTTTTAGAACTCAATAAAATTTAATAAGGTCCTTTTTTCAACTCGAGTTTTTTCCACTTAACTATTAATTCTAACCAGTTCTAAATATATTACATTACAATGTCTACGGTCAAAACACTTTGACATACAAGAAAATCGATGCTCACAGTGAGCATAGCATAGATGGCTGGTCATGTTAAGCAAAATTCTGAAAATGGTATTACATCGAGAGATTATATTTTCATCTATAAATTATCTCGTACAAAATATTAATATCGTACATATTATTAATGTAAAAACTATCCCATCGATAAAGCAAACAAAATTAATTGCGAATATAATTTCATCAATTTAAATTCATACATCAAGTAATTAAACTAACACAAATCGCAGGCGAACACTGACGAGGGGGATTACGAGCAATTTACAACGAATGGCATAATTTTTGTGGTTATAACGACGTCGTATAAATTAATCTAAACAACGTCGAATAATTCAATGCAGCGGGCGCGATTTGCGAATGAATTTCGAGGAATAAACATCCGATGGCGTATGCAAATGTAGGCAAATGCGACGGCGTGATCGCGCGGAGTAACGCAATTCGAAAACAATTTGTCGTCCGAGGCGAGCGCCGAAATAATCCGAAAGCGTCGAACCGCGTGATAACGTCTTTGTGGGTCGGCGCGAGAACGAACAATGACCGCAGTTTCTCGGTTTGGCGGTGTCTTGAGATTGGCAATCGGGACCTTGCATAACGATGGGCGCCCACGCGGCCCCCTTCCCCCCCTTCCCCCCGCCCCTATTGGTCAAAGGCGACCGGCCAAACAGTCGACGGCTACGTGCCGCGTGCCGTGTAGTCGGGCGAACGCGACCGTGTGTGGGTGCGTTCGGGTGGCGTTGTGTGCGCGCTGCCAGCCAGTCGGCGTATTTCATATTTGACAAGTGCTATGCACATAGCTCGCATTTAATGGCTCATAACGAGATGAATATTCAAGTGCCCCGTGAAAATCGACTTACCACTTTTATGCGCGCGCCCGATTTAACGCGCGCGCGCGCTTTGTTCCCAACGATTGTTTTCGCGCACTCGTAAACTATTTTCCAGTCGCGATACTGTTTGCCCGACGTTCGTTATTTTGGATTATATTTCATTCATCTTTGCACCGAATTATGCGCCCACTCAGAACGAGCATTCGAAATATTCAAAATCCATAAGCGCAAAGTGTTACATTAACATTTGTAAGGGGGGGAAAAAAACTCTGAATTTTTAATACATAATCAAATTTATTATTTAATTTTATTAGGAATATTCTACTTTTTATAATATTTAGATAAACAGTTTATTTGTATATTTTGTTATAAATGATTTGAACGTGCCTTTCCCCTATTAAGAGAATAAAGGTTTAACATAAAACATGTCAATTTTAATATAATATTATAATATTATGAGTAAAATATACACTTTCATTAAAATCAATTATTCGTATTAAAAATGAATTGATCGTGCTTTATTCAGCCAGTGAAAATATAATATAAAATCTCATGTTGTATTTATGCGTTTACATATGCTTAAAGAATCGTTTTGAAATAGCAGTTACGGTTAAAAGTTAAATTATTTTCTTGAGTCATTCGATTTTATTATTCTTATTGACAATGTCATGCAAAGAAAATTCATATCTATAGCTTAGATCATCGTACCATGACAGAAAATTGATTAAAGTTGTCATAATTAAAATAAATTGTTGTGTCCCTCCCTCCTGTTTTGCCTCCTTCACAAAACACATAAAAATCCAGCATCCTCTTTTATTCCATCATAAAATGATCATTCACAATTCCATACCTGCATTCCATTTGAATCTTTGATGAATCAATACATTTAACATTTTTCTCAATTTAACTGTTCTTTGGTGATTCTACCTTATCATCTTACCGGTACAATGTAAACTTGCTCATTTCAAATAATAATAATAATAATAATAATAATAATAATAATAATAATAATAATAATAATTAATCAATCAAAAAGCATTAAAATACTGGAAAATAATTTGATTGTGGTAACAGATTATGGTGCATCGACAACTAAACACTGTTATATATATATATATATATATATATAGCAGCGGGAACAGGTTAGAAAAGGTCAGAGGCAGAGTGTTAGCAAGTGACTCGCGTTAGTCGGCCGGTATAGTTGATAATGAATTGATATAGCAAAAGCGTTCGCGCGCAAACACTCACGCCCACCGAGCGAGGCGCCGTGACACAACAGCAGACACCTTTTTCTCGAAGGACAGCGAAGTCTGACCATCTGGTGCCACGGGAACAGCTTACCGGAGCGAGCAGAAATGCGGGTTACTGATTTGAATATCGGAAAGGGTCCGAAGCGGCTTTAATTAAAACGGCTGTTTCGCCGGGCGCGGCGTCAAAATGAAAGTCCAAATATCGCCCGCGATTTCTGCTAATCCGGGCGGTCGATCTTTTTTCGTTTTATCAATAATTTCCGACGGAATTGCGCCGAAGCAATCTGCCGTAAATTGAAATCTTGCTTATTTTAGTGACTTCATTCATATTCATGTCAACTTTGACATCGGGGATTGCACTCGATCCAATTCGACGGCGCGCAATTACAACGCGGATTTGCTTCTTAGCACGCCCGGGCGCTTTTTAATTGGAATTTCAATTACGCGGGGGGTTTTGCGGGGGCGCCCCGCCCCTGTGCCGGCAAATTTTTATCGGAAACCATTCAATTACGGTAATGGCCGGACTTAATACCGCGCCAATTTATTCATTAAAGAAACAATTATTTTCATTTCTTAATTCGCCCCGAAGATTCGAACGGGTTCATTTCCATTTGCGACCATTAAGGAGAGGCCGCGGGCCCGAGCGCCCCCCGACCCGGCTTAATCGCCCAAGACACGAGGAAGGCGTGACGCCCGCCGCCGTCATTTGCAGTGGGCGTTTTCCCAAATTATTTTTCGTCTATTCAACGTTTCATCGTCGCGCATTTATCAAGTTCAATTGATTGAAAATCCATTTCCGCCTGCGCCGGACTTTCACGATTTCTCGCCGCTGACCTTGAAGGAAAACTGTTCCATTTTGGTCCGGGTTTTATTGAACTTTGGTCCCTCGTGTAAATTTAAATTGTTGTCCTAAATCTATGATTTTTCAGCCAGTTAATATGAAAATGTTTTGATCACATTTCCAGTTGGTTTTTTTTTCTTAAAATTATTCTACTATTTTTCGTATTGTAATGTTAAATCAAAGCGTATTTGTTTTAAGAAAATTTCACTTACTATAATTGCACCGTTTACATTGAAATGCACAATATTAACAACTACTATTTTACCATACCATTATTCAATTGACAATTAAATATTACTTATGCAATACAAATTGTGGACTTGGCATGCTTTCAAGTCTACTGCTTCATTTGCATTGAATAGTCATTAAGGGGACCTCTCAAAAGACAACGAACTCTAACGTAAACAATCGAATCCCAGAATTGCTTTCTGTTAATATCTTCAGCACATATATATATATATATATATATTGGTGCATAAAAGTGAATACAATTATTCTTTCTTAATGACCGAACAATTTATCTACAGGTTTAGATAAAATCTTTTATACCTGTTGACCTTCGAATCCCAGATTTCACAGACCTCACGGGTTTTCAATAACATTTTTAATCTTAAAAATGTTAATTGAAAAATTACTGATTGTTCGATCTTTGACTGTTTATCACTTCTATGTGTACATCGAGTTAAATTGCTTTCCTTGTCCTAACTTGCGTCGATGACAGAATATTTGTCCGAACATGATTAACAATGACATCGACGTTTTTTTTTTTTTCTACATCAACAATTTCCTGTACCATTTCTTCTTTTAAGAAGGTCATATAACCCGCAGAAATAATTCATCAATGAATCATCTGAAACTGATGCACGAATTTCCTCTCGAGCTTCGACACTTGCACGCCGGTTAATAGAAGAAGCAGTGAAACGTTAACAGGTTTCTCGCACGAGGGAATATCGAATTTTGTTGACTCGCGCAATATTGACCTTCCGCAAACGCCAGCCAAACGTAATCGGCATTATCAACAACCTAATCGCGCTGCTTAGAAAAGTTGGCATCGAGTTTCAGCGCGCCTACAGTTAATGTCAGCGGCGCGTCTTTTCGGCTTCCTTCCTGGCTGCTTCAACTACGTGACTCGTGACGCGCGAGGGAGCCGCCGCCTCGCAACTTTAAGGGCGCGCAGTAGCTGCACGTCCTCGTAAAATCGTGACATTGTCGACGTTACAATAAGGGTGACGTCCCGCGAATAAAGTTATCGCGAAGACAACGCTTCGGCGCGAGTTCGCGACTCCGGCAACTATTGCCGCATTTCGCGTGTCTATACATTTTTAACAGGCCAAAATTACCAGGGCGTTGCTGCCATTCCACATTGTAAGAGCCAGACATCAAATTAAAGGAATTGTCCCGCGAGCAACGTCGTACCAGACGACGTTTGCGGGCTTGCTAATGAAATTCGTTGAAATTTTAATTACCGCAGTGCGGGAAATTCATTGGCGATTGGTTATTACATTTCCCGATAAATTCGTATATGGGTGCGCGCGCATTTATAATATTTATTAGAAAATCAAACGAAAATTAACAAAATCGTCGCTCCAATCGATCGGGGCGAGCTGTTAATGAAATGCATTGAAATTTTAATTGCTATCAATGGGATAAAAAATTCATCGCCTTTAATGCTAATTGAACTTGCCCGTGTGGTTTTATTATAGAATTAAAGTACCCTTCGGTTTAGAATAATTCGCGATTTATTTATCGCTTGGATTAAATTTGGCCGGATATTTACGCGACGTTTTAATCAATCGGTCTAAACTATTAAAATAGATTTCCCATTGTCCGCAATTCGATTATGGGCGGGGAGGAGGGATGCGCAGTGATGACGCGCGTATGAACATATCAAAGGCTACATATTAGTTAAAATGGCAATCATTATTTCATCGTCGGGTGAAATTTCGCGTTCGGTTATTTTCAGTTCACATTTTTCGGTAAATAGAAATTCGTTTCGCTCGATCAATTTAAAATGAATGCAGTTCTCGTGTTATGTTCCGTTAGGGGCATGACTCCGCGCGAGTATCGGGAACGTCAAAGTCTGTTTTACATGCCAAAATGTCAATAAACAACATCGCGATATTTTCGCGGCTCCCATTTTTCTACGTCACGAAATTATAAACTGTAAAGTCTGCATTTAAAATTAATAATTCCGCGGCCCCTGCGCTTTTCGTAACAATTGATTTTTTGGTAAATTTTGTAAAATTCGATTCGGGTCGAGTGAGTTGCAAATCGGATGGAATTTTCGCGAATAAAATGGTAAAAGGTTGCTCGATGAAGGTGCTCGCACCGTTGTCACGTTTATTTTTTTTTTTTTTTTAAGACTTACTGGGAAGGCATTTATTCCGTTAATCATCGGAGGTCCAAAGATCCGCAACTACTTGGTCTTCTCACCATTTCCGCGCACTCTTTTACAGGCTTGTTCCTTTTGCCTTCTTCGGTCGATGGAATGCCGAAGGTTTCCCTTCTACGAGGTTCTCGTCTGCCGCCTCGCAGCGTCTGACACGAAAACGAGATCCTCGAGAAGCCACAGGGGGCGCCGGTATCAAGATAAATGAACCCTCCAGATAACAAAATCATCAAACAAAATGCATTCATCGACGCCAAATCTTTTTTTGTTATCCGATGCCAAACAACGCGTTTTATTGTGCGTCAAAATCGCGTGATTTTGACTTTGTCTTGAAAATAAATAACGGCAAAAAGGCACGGAACAAAAAGCATCGTTTGATTTATGTTAGTTAGATTTGCGCTAAGCTTCGAGGATTTAATCGATATAGCAACAAATCGAACGAGGGTCAGATAAATCAAATATGGAAGTTTTAATTAAAAACTTGACTGATTATAAAAAGTCGATGAGCCAAATGAGTTATAGGCGAGCAAACAGAGTATTTCAGGCGAGCCTATGTGATAGAATAAATCTTGAAAGCCAATCTTTCTCTTTTTTTTTTCAAAATCAAATTATCTTCTTTTTTTTTTTTTTTTTTCTTTAATAAAACTAAATTTGGAAAAATGTTTATTACAATATATCTTGCTCTAGAAAGCGTAACTTAATAAATGGCCAATAAAAGCACAAAGAAAGTAAAAGAAGAATAAAATTTAAAAATAGAATACCTTGCTTAGCGGACCTTTTCCTTTATCTAAATAATAATAAATCCGGCAACGTAATGTTGCTAAGTCGAGAAAATTATAAAACCGAATAGCCGAATAAAAAAAGCATTTCATCGTCACCTTAAAAAAGCGCTCGACCTATTGTTTAAATAAAGATTAAAATTGTCATGCGAATAAACTTGCGGTCATATTCGACATTCCAAGGATGTTTTTTTTTTTCGTTTTTCTTCTTCTTTTTGTTCGCCTCTTCGGAGCAGACTTTTTTTGTTTCACTCGAGTTCGATAACCGATTAGCTTCTGGCGTTCGGAGGTGCTTCTTTTCCGCGCGGTTATTTTTAAGTCACATCGCGTTGTAACGCGCGATGTCAATGACGGGATCGGCACGCGACAACCGCCCTCGCCTTTCTTCGTTCGGATAAAATACAGACGCCGCTTGCAGAATGCCCCGCTTTCTTGTTTCGTTCGAATTTACACGGACGTCGTTCATAACATTTATCAGATATAATTGCCGGCTCATTTGTTGCCTTGTTTACACGCGCATAAATTTCCACCGCCACCTTTTTTTTCCCGCGTTACCAGCGAATCGTGAAACTTTAATCGCGAAATAAAAAGCAACGAGACAAATTTGTCTTGTCGGAAATGGAATCGCTTTACAAATTATGTCTCGAAGTTTAGCACTTTGTTTTAATTCTCATTTATTCCTAACGTCACGTTATATTACACAATATATAGTAACGGGTTATATTAAATTTAAATATTGAGATAACAATTTTATAACAAAAAATACGTATAACTTAGTGTGATTAACTGGTAAAGATTATTAGTTGATTTTGATTTATAATTAAACACTTACGCAATACAACGAATAGAAGAATTTTGTGAAATGAAAACAAACATTTTGTTTTTATATTTCATAATATAAATAAGTACATTGGATCATTTGTTTTGAGATTTTCGAGTATATTGTTTTTATATTATTTTTAAGTTTAATTGGATATTAAAATTATACTCCTTTTACTTGCACATTAAATACCTTACTGTTTCGGATGATACAAGTAATTTATAATATTAAATTTTGAACTTAAATATAAATTTATGTTAAAATTGATAGTATGACCGCACGGATATGTATATCGCAATAGTATGGACATAAGCGAATTATACATGAGACGCATAAATCAAGCCATTTTGTGACATTAAACTCACAGAACCGACCCTTACATTCTATCGTGAATCTTTACAAGCTCCGTAACATCGACAATGTGTTAACCCAAGCGGAAAAATCTTTGAATATAGCTTCATTTCAGGTTCAGATACCCGCTGCACTTTATTAGGGGGTTCCCCAGTAATGACCGTAGGGGGACCACTCTAAGTCTTATTTGGTAACATTATTTGCAAATACGGTGTGTTTGAGAAGCCGCGATTTATTTGCTTGAAATTACGTTGTAATATGTGCATTTAATTGGATTGATTTCGGCTTACATAACGTATTACGATTTTCGTATTATCGATTTTGTTTGCATCTTATTCACCTCCACGCGCTGTTCAATGGAATAATTATTTTAAATCATTGTCCAACATTATCATTACAATAAAAAATTCAACGTTTCACCGTGAAAATCTGAAAATTTATCTCATCATTAAGGACGCTAAGAATTTAAATTCTAACGCAGCGAAATGCAAACAAGCGTGTCATTCATTTACAGCAACAGAAAACAGTTTAATTTTAAACGAACACCGAACAAAGTGCAATACTGCCGCCAAAAATAAATCTTCTTCTCCCCGAAAACTGTCTTGCAAAAAAAAATCTGCTGTCGACAATTGGCGAATTAGCATAAACTCGCGCCGCGTCGAATACTTTCTTTGGGGTCGTCGTTGTCGTCGAGCGTATCGCTAAGATTACAATAGAAACGCCATGAATGCGTAACGAAGCCGACGACTTCCTTGCTCTATTCCGCGCGGAATAATTCCCCCGATAAATAATTCCGGGCTCCACGCTCCTGGTGGCTACGGCTCTCCTTCTCGCTCCCGCGCGGCCCCTCAGTTAGCCGAACGAACGAACCGCCGTCCCCAAACCACCGAAAGACTCGAAAACTTGGCTGCGAGCTTCACATCCCGCTCTCTTCTTCCTAAGTCGGATTTCGGTCTAATGGAGCAAACGGCCATTCTGCCTCCCCCCCGAGTCTATTCGGCTTTTCGGCCCACTCCGAGGTACTTGTTAATGGACTCTAAACATCGCGAGAAGTCACTTTCAGTAAGAAAGGAAAAGCGTGCCAATCGCTTGGCAAATTGACCGAACGCGCTTAATTATTGTTACCTCCCCTCCGTTCCTTGTTTCTTATTTGGTTCCTGCCTTTTTCTAGAGTTACAAAATGAAGTTGAAAAGGACCAAATCATTTTGATCGACTTCAGAAATTTTTATTTTTTGTAAGCATATTATCACTTGGAATGAATAGAAATTTAATATTGTTTCCTTTTTCTGTTTCAGGTGAGTTTACGCAGAAGTATTGTATATTTGAATTTCAAAATGCAGATCCGTGAGTAAGAACAATTTTTTTTTTTATTTTTGCTTACGGGGATATTTTATCAGCCCCGGAGAAGCTCTTTAGAATTTAAGTGTTATTTAATATTAGCAAAACACGATCCACCCCTGATGAAGCTTTCCATTATTATCTTTATTTTGATTATAAGATTACTGAAATTCGTGGAAAATATTTGCCAACATAACATAGATTAATCTATATTGTGTACACATTAAAAATTAAAAAAAAAATCATATTAAAAGGATGTCACATTTGGAGAAAGATAATTACAGTAAAGACTGATAACTATAATAATGGTATATAATTTGAAGATGAATTTTTCGTTAAATTGACACACGAGTCTTTCATATCAAAAGTATAATTAATATTCACAACGTCCATTTAAACCAATATTTAAAAAGCTCATCTCTTATCGATCATATGAAATAGAGTAAAGGGAGAAGGAAAGAAAAAAGAAAAAAACTTTGACTGACTGATTTGGCGCTCGTTTTTGTCCCCAAATGTTGTCGTAGCTGCTAATGTAATGGAAGCAAACATTGGGCAATCAATTCTTACATCAGGCGCGCTGTTTTCATTGGCAGTCGGTCTATTTTTCTTCGCATTAAAGAAGCCGTTAATTCATCCATGTTTACTCGCAATACAAATCCGCAGGCTCTGACAAATAGGCGTTTTGCGTCCGGCAATGAGTTCGCTAATATCGAAAAGCGCTTCTAGCCCAGGAGCACGAAATCGATGAAATTTACGAGCATATCTTCGCCACAATTCAAACGATCATTTCCAGCAATTGCCAGCGTATTTCGCTCGACGATTTATTGCCTTTATTACAAAACCCGCGCGGCTTTTACATTTACAACTCGCTTTTGCCCCGACGTTCCTTTTTTTTTCATTCTTTCTTTCTTTCTTTTTTGTTCCTCTCTCCTCCTTCTTCCGCGTTTATTGTGACTCTAGCGCCGGAAATGGGAAGCACAAAGTGGAAACGGAATATTAAACGCAGCGTCGATCACCGGCCACTTACATGCACCGTCACCTCATCAAATGAGACTGAAGAGACTCGCGCTGTGGTTTGCGAATCGATCGCCTTTTTGCCCACAAACTAGCTCCGAGCGTCGAATATTCCTGATCATCCCCGGCGGAATGATTTATGAGCGGTTGTTCGGGTCCTTGATTGGCTGATGTATGACGGCCTCAGGGTGAAAACTTTGGATGATACACCGCCGCGCTTTTTATCACGACGATTCATTACATTTAATTGCAGTTAAATTTGTTTTCAAAGCTCCATACCGGTCGGGGGTACCAGTTTCCATCCGTAATTGAGTCATTTTGCGCGAAAATAACTTCATTTAAGTTTGGATATTTTTTTTTTTTTTGCAAAAAGAAAACGCGTAAGAGAATAAATAGTTCTCATACCAAGGAACTAACATGCGTTCCGTATAATTAATTGCACGTGCTTTATATAACATACATTGAAAACACAATGATTATTTATGATAATGCAAAAAGAATATATATCCATATAACTCAGAGTCAACTTACACTGAAAAAAATAGTATGGAAAATCCACCCATACTTGTAGGGTAATAAATGTTTTATTACAACAACTTGATAATTTATTTAATTTATATTTTAAAGTATGGGTGATTCAACCATACTTATTTAA
>JABFPN010007032.1:0-10809 GCA_022817305.1 Leptoteleia sp. ZL-2020 | reverse complement strand
CAGGACAAAACGAAAACGAAAAAAAAAAAAAAAGGAAGAAAAAAAAATGTAATGCCACGCCGAGATAAATATCTTTCCGCCTTCTTCCCCCCCCCTCCCCCCTCTTGTTTTCGCCGGGTTTTTTGTTTTCGTTTTTGTTTTTTCCCGCTTCATTTTTTCCCCTCTCCTCGCCCCCCCCCCTTTTTTTTTTGTTTCGCCTCGCTTTCCTTTTGTCTTCCTTCTTTCTTTCTTTCATTCGTTGTTTTTTCTTTCTTTCTTTCCTTTTTCGACGAATAAATTGACTCCGCCGAGGAGGAGATTGAAAGGAGTTACGCTTTGAGCGATGACGACAGATTGCCTGCTTCTGTTCGGCGCGCCGTTAAACGCCCGAGCCAATTTTTGCGAGTGTAATTGATGTAAAATTGATGCTCGCTTGATAAGACCGTGAGGTTCGGAGCTTCAGGTGTGTTACGGTCGGGAATTTCGTGGCCGATTCCGAGTGTCGCGTGTGACAAGGGGGAGCCGCAAAAAAAGCTTGCGATCTTATGATAAATAGTAATAGTGTTTGGCCGAGCGAGAATGGGGGGTAAACATTTGAGATTGAGGGGTCCGAGTTCAATTCCTACTGTGATTTTCTTTTTATTTTTGCAGATTATAACTTTTTACTGGAGGAGATTTGCAATAATATCCTTTGGAGACTTCGGAGAGTTGAAAAATCCTAGTAAAAATGAAACATATATGGTCTATATATGTTTTAATAATTTTATATAAGGAAATAAGAAATTCATTAATCTATATATGACCATATATGGTGGATATATGGATTAAGGAAAAACATATGCGTCCATATATAATTTTTTTTTCCTTACATGAAATTTTTAAAATATATATGGACCATATATGTTTCTTTTATACTAGGGAAGCTTTTGAGTATTGAGGTATATCTATAACTATATATATATATGTATCTATATGCGCATGCGCATCTCACATATATAGTCTATGAAAAAATACTCATATCTGTATAAACTAATCACATCTATTTCTTATTACACATGGCAAAGGTCGTAGATATGTAATTTACAAGCAGAAGAGTCCTTGCCACTTATTGAGGTCCGAAGAAGTCCCACTTCCCTCAAGTGGTCTACGGTGTACATATAATTTTTCATTCCATTCTTGGGCCAGGCATGGAATATATGTACATAATTCATGCATACCTAACCTGTACATGTTCAGTTTGCCTGGGTCATATATGTTTTCATCATTCGTCATATACCTGAACTGGTTAAAAATAATTGAGAAATCCATCGATATTGCATTTTTCAGTTGGTATCAATGTAATTCATCAATCCAGGTAAAAATTTATATGTCGCCATACATGTAACATACATGCCATATATACTGATTTTAACATGGGAATATTTATTATTTCATTCTAAATTTCATTTATCGTACACCTCATTTTATCACAGCCCACTGCATTGCTTAAGGTACAATTACACGAATCTAAAAATCTTATATGGACGCGCAATTCCCTATAGGTCCACTGATGAAAAGGACCCTGGCAAACCTCAAAAGCAACTGAAAAAAACGGGTCCGGGCAACAAACAAAATTCCTAGCGGCGGTTCCGAGAACTTCTGAGAATTCCGGGACGGGCAACAACGTTGCTTTATTTGCGCCGGATTTGCCGATATATCTTGATTTTACGACACGTATGAGCACGGCTTATTCATACGGTTTATTTATCTTTCATCATGCTTAACGCGAGACCAAGAAAAAAGGGGGAAAAAAGTCCACAATTATGATCCCGCTGGTGTATCCATTACGGCAAAAGGCGACCGCAAGAGCTGCCTCACAATGGATGCGAATCGATCGGGTATCGATGTCCGGCGAGTGGTATCGGCCGTGGCAAAATCGCGTTCGCACGCAAGTACGCATTGATTATATTCGCGAGGGATAACTCGCCGGGCATAAATTAGCGGCGCGCGAAGGACGCATTACGATACAATGTTGTGTGTCGCGTGCAGCCAGTCGGGCGCAACAAAGGAAACTGAATATTTTAGTTGTGAATAGACCCGTGACGCGCCGCGGCTATTGGCTTTCATCCATTCGACATTCTAATAGACAAGAATGTGCGGTCAGTAATTGAAGGCTAGGAATGCGGACGCACGCATCAAGTAGCAGTCGGTGAACGTATGACTCTGTGCCCGCCATCTGTCGGCTCCGCGCGTAACCTCCTCGCAAAAATATCCCCCCCATAAAATGGCTCAAAAATGGCCACTGTCGCGTTATCTTTATTGCGTCGAACTTTTATTCCAATATCCAGTATAGGAGACTAGCCTTTTGATGCCTGTTCCTTGATAATTTCGACGGGAAAATGATTTTGATCGCGCGCCATCTGGCGGTCTTGTTGTTAACGTCTCAATCTTCAGAGATTTTCGGGAAATTTTACTTTATAATAATGGTATAATGAGAAAGTACTGTGTTTCTTTAGCTATCGTTTGTTTTTAAAGTTTAATTACTCATTTTACTGTCATTTTGGGTTTAAAATTTCTAGGGAAAAAGTGTATTTATATATCTATGTATAAGAAAATCTGCTAAAAAGCTTGAAAAATACCTAATTGGAGTGATGTTCTAAAATTTCCAATCTATTGTGGACCTACTTTAAATATCCCATGAAAAAAATTTATATGGGTATCATATAGGTGGCACATAGGGGACATGTATGCAACACATATCTAACGCGACACATAATGTAATAATATTACATTCATTGGCATTTATATAAACAAATTTTTCATGGGTAAATTTCAAGAGGTGGGAATAAGGGAGAAGATGATATTCTTCTCCAAAGAGTAACATTTCTCAGATAATAGGCATCACATTAATTACATATTTTTAATAATAATGATAATTGACATAAAAATTATAATACCACAAAATGGCCCTAACTTTAAAACTCGGTTCCGTAATGAACGTCAAAAGTATAAGGTATCGGTTTATATACGAATCAAACACGTTCAGTCGGGATAGCCGAAATAGTTAAAAATAAAGGCGTAAATTCGAAGCGTAGACACAGTAATAATGGCATTGCAGGATCAATGGATTCATTGAGCCTCCCTCCGGAGTGGGCCAGCGTAGGGTTAATAACACGCAGCTTACTACAGACACGTATAAATATGCCTAGACGGAGAGCGTCAGAGGCGTAACCGCGCGATATTTAATGAGCGTGTGGCTAGACGAGAGACCCACAATAGAGCATTAGAGCGTACCCGAGCGTGTTAAAGAGCACGCCCAATCTGGGCCAAGTGGTCCTTCCTGTTTTCGTAAGCCGTATTATGCCGTAATCGGCGGGAGTCGCAATGACAACGACACGCCGGCTACGAGATATTGACGTAAACGGATTCCGTCAACTGATTCAGCTTATTAATAAAGACTTCCTACGATCGTCTGGTGCGGTTGCCCGAGCGTGTTGTGCAACACACCAGACACGTGCTTGAGAATCTTTCAGATTCTCCTATCGTCTTCGCTCATTTCCCTCAGCCGGAAATTTCCTTTCTCAAGCCAGCCTCGCTGCCCCTGAAGCTTGGTACATTAATATGTTGTTATTCGCCACGCTAACTCAACTTCCATTTCGTATTAAATTCGTCATTGAAACGGGTAATTTAATTTGACAATAATTATTCGGTTTATATTAAGAGAAATTCGTTGGTAGTTGCTGTTATATTTTCGTAATAATTTCCTATGTAGAAATCAAAATGTATGTCGTATATATAAATTTTTACCTAGGTCAGTGGTGCACAAGGAGAGGTTATATATTTGCAAAATTTAAGAAATTATCTATACTATCTTAAGTTAGCAGAAACTACCAATTTGTTCAGAATTATTCTTAGAAAGCTGACACTTTTCACTTACTTAGGATAGTCATTTTTCAACTTTTGCAATATAAGACCAGTTTACTAGCAATGTTAGTAATTTTTATTAATCTGTTTTCTCCGTGGCCCAGGAATAGAACTCGTTACCCCACAGTTACACTCCATTTAACAACATTTTGCACTACCGCTTAGGGATATGAGTCTGATTTTACATAAATCAATGATTGGAAATATATAAGCCACGCCCAACTTACATTCACATTAAAATTGGACAAAGACCAATATTTTTCCAGGTAGCACAGTAGAGTGGTGGTAATGTAAGTGTTAACTTACATAATGGGTATTATTCCTTGACAATGACATTTCTTCTAGTTTTTTTTTAAATATATGTCATAAATTTTACTATGTCACATTGTAAAGAATCCTCTAAATGAGTACACATTTCCGAGTTATCTGTGAGTAATTTGATTGTCAATGTGCTTTTCGACTATATTTTTTGGTACAACAGACCAAAAGTTAATTTATTTTTTTTTTCATTAATATATCCTTAATTAACACCACATGATAATTTCTCAATTTTTACCAGTTCTAATAGGATGTCATAATTCATAAGTAATGATCTGGAATTCTTGAAATTATATTTCAACTAAAATTCCAACTAAAATATCGCAAATAAAAGATCTAAACGTTATAATTTTAATTATTTACTTTTTCCCTGCTATATTCCCGGCGTATACATTTCAATATATAAACAATCTTGATCTACATCGTATCAAATTGCACGCGGCGCTGAAAAACATCTTTTTCAAAATTACTCCGATTACCGAGTGTTTACTGACATGGGTCTGCGGAGTCCCAATTTCAAAATCGACTTTGACGTCCTTTAAATGGCGTTCCCTTTTTTCCCCCCCATTAGTTACAATCAGCATTTAAAAATAAATCACTCGCATATTTATAATTCGTGCGCTTTTATACACGCAAAACATATATCATTTTACTATTATGACCATAATTGCCGCGCAATAAAATAATAATTTATGTCTTAAATTGGATTGTGGGATAATATCACGTTACGACTTGGTAGACAGAGAAATTTTCGCGGTAATGTTGCCGGCACCGCAGGCTCACACGTCCGCCCGGGTTCAAGAACCTCTGATTAAGCATACGTGGGCAATTATTGCGTCCGAAGAATTCGGCGCTAATAAAAATGGGCCGTTTGGATGCAAAGTGGTCCTTGTTCGACTTTATTTTTTCTTCCTTTTTTCCCCTTATTTTTATTTTTATTTTTTTTGCTTCGCGCCAATCAGAGGACCACATTTCGTCCTTTCGCGACTGTCGACCTAACCTCAATTCGCAGTGGTCCTTGGGCCATAAATTTGCTTTCTCGCAAGCAGTGATGGCGCCACCGGTGGTGCCATCTGGGTTAAAATTCGAGGCTCGCTTTTCCTTTGTCTGACTCATAGATCTACGGCCTGTTATATTTACGTTCGTGGCAGACAATCGGCGAGACTTACAAGGTCGTCCAGATACGAGGCTGCGTTTTATAAAAGTGTAGGATTGCGAAAAAATTGTATGTCAGCAAATTTTCTACATATTTCCATCGCTTGATTGAAGTTAAATGGATCGTACGCTGGCAATTCAGCAAATATGAGTAAAAAGAAAAAAAAAAGGGGGGGGGATAAACAAATTGTCTCGTGATGACTCGCGTAGAATAATTTTCGGTGCCATGGCAGGAGCCACATGTGGTAATCATTGCGTAAATATGGCAATGTCTGTAGCTGAGTGAAGTAGCATAAAATTCCCTTTAAAAGTAATTTTCTGTAGTACGACCACAAAAAATATCTTGCTATAAGTCATATATTTAGCAAATATATTATATTATAATATATTGTGTATTATATTATATGTGTATATGCATAATATATATGCATAATATAACATACAATATAATACAATGTAGTAGTAAAATAACTTGTAAAAATGGTCCATGTACGTGTTAACAATTTCATATAAGAAAATAAAAAATTCATATATGGATATATATATATATATATGTTTTTCCTTAATCTACATATAGTCATATATAGTTATACCTGGTCGATATATGGCAATAATTGGTATAATATTCTAGCCATACATCTGGATTTAATAAATTCCTTGTATTGAAATCAGTTACCACATATCAAGTTTATATAAAATAAAACATATATATATCCATATATGAATTTTATATTGTCTTATATAAAATTATTAAGCATATATGGCCCATATATGTTTCATTCTCAGGTATTTGTACAAGGGTTATTCTATAGGTGAATATAGCCTGTTGGAGAATTAACTCTAAAATTAATTTAATGAAACACTACGCACATAAATTGTTTAATGAGGATTGAACAGAGTTGTTGCGCGCGGAACATAATACCGCGATCGAAATTGAGTCGAAAGCGTTGCATTAAATTCGATTCCGAACGGTGCGCCGTAAGCGAAACGTCATTCCCAAAAAGCAAATAGCATTCCAAATATGCATTCGATTGGGTCATAATAATTACAATGCGGGGCGTAATTTCAGACAGTTGTGTCTGTCTGCGTGAGCAAGACACAACAAACTTAAGCATCGATACTCGGTGCGTGATATCTAAACTGCACGAGCGGCACGGTTCCGGCGATTATAATATTGCACTGATAAAAAGTTTCCCATAACAATTTAACATCAATGTCTCTCGACTCTGTTGGAATGATAAAATTTTTAAGGAATTTTTGAGATGCCTTTAAAATCAAGCTGTGGTCCATATTGACCCTAAATTCGACTACTATTGTCACTCTTAATATTGTAACTTTAAATCAAGGAAACATTTATGTTTCTAACTAAATTTGCAAATTTAGGTAAATTATACTAAAAGAAAAAGTTGTTCCTGTATATTTGAAGTATAAATAGACGAAGATAGAGGAAGAATAGTAGATAAAATGTGCTAAATTTCTGAAGTAACTATAATATATAATTTGTATATGATTATATTTTTAGTTACTAAATTTTTTGATTCTAACGGTATAATATATTTAATCAATTATTATCGTAAATGGTTTTTGATTTTACGTACTTAATTTTATGAAAGAGTTGCAGGAAGTAATTCTAAGTTGATGTAACTGATAGTGGACTAATTATGAAACCTAATACAATAATTTTTTCAGTGCAGTATGAATCAGAGTCAAATCAAAATATTTATTTTAGAATTATAATCAAAATTTCTATCGTTCTAAAGTTATCACCTGAGGTATCCACAAAAATTACTCTACTTATTTAATAACATTTTGTATATGGTATAATAAAATTTAACATTTAAATAGGATAAAATAATCACCATAATTACGGTCAAATTTATATTACATCAATATACAACATTTTCACAAAATTTGCAATGTTCCGTGGCACTGACATTGTCATTTACCAGACACCACAAACGATACCTTTTCAAAGATTCAAATTATCAAAAATATATCTTTCCTTCTCGATCTATCATTTCATTTATTGATTATAATTTTTCATTAAACTCATCCCCATTAAAACATAAATTTGATTTATTTTTCCTCTTCGAAACAAATATTTAAATATCTTCGGTGCGTCGCGCTTAAAAAAAGAAATCTTGCCGCAGTTTGTAATCATGTCAACAGAGCCGATGTACGTTCTTGATTCTTACAAAGGATCCTTCGCTGACTAATATAATAGTAATTTGTTCGTAGAAGAAACACACCGCATAGTTAATTTAATTAAAGACCCTGGTTGAAATAAATATTCAGGGAATCCGCCACGAAAGGGAACCCACTTCCTTCGACTCCATTCATTTACGTTCCTTTCAAACGAATCGTAGGATACAATTTTTATTAATTAACTCCCGGTGGTCGAATATGAACTTTATTTATCGGCTCGTCCAAGGTAGCCATGAATATTCTATAAACTTGTGCTTTGCCGTTAACTTCAGTCAAAGGCCTCACGAAATGTTCTGCACTTAATGATGCACTACTTTGCTTTCGTTTTGAGATATTACTTGTTTTAGCATTGATGTACTTTTAATTGGTACCTTTCAAATCATTAAAAACATATCAAGCCGGCAAATACCAGTTAGATTAGTTAGGTGTTTCGTGCGAAACAAGTAGGCGCCTCGTTCTTCTTAAAGTTATTTTAAAGAAAAACTGGTAGAGAAAGAAATGTAGCGAAATAAATAGATGTAACGAAAGTCGGATTAAAAAATTAATTAACCCCTGTGTTTATTACTGCATTTCTATTTTATATTCGTAATTTTTTTTGTTTTTATTGTATTTAATATATTATGTTATATATATTTTGTATTTGAATATGTATTATTAATTAAATTCTTTTTTTAGTTCAATAAAGTATAAGTAAATTTAATTTATATTACAATAAACTACATGAAAGTTTTAATTGACTGTAAAATTATGAAAGAAAATTGAATTATGGGAAATCTATTTAAAATATGACTTGCATTTAATATAATCATCAAAATAAAAACTAATTCAGTCGTTTATATAGTTACTGTGCTAAAACCTTAATGCAGAACCAAGTTTATAACATAGGAAAAACACTTCAATTTTTACTATTCTGGCGCAGTATTTTTTCCTTTATCACAAACATGGATTTCCATTAGTCTTCTCGGTCAATAATTAATAATTTTGCTTTCACTTTGAAAAAAAATGTTAAAAACATATATTATCAAGGAATTGAACCCTTAATTTCTCATTATCAATCTCACTCTTGTCCAACTTCAGTGTGATTGTGAAAAGGGCGTGGCTTAAATGTGTCCCATCCCTGAAAGCAAAACTTACATTTCACAGAAACGACGTAGATTAGTGGTAAAGGGCCCAACTATTACCAGTAAGGTATCGAGTTCTATTCCCTGATCCCCATCTTTTTTTTCAACATTTCTTTAAAACACTAAATCATACTACCAAAAATGTCCACGTTCTACAATTCCTCAAAAGAAATATAGTAACTATTAATAACTTTCTCTCAATATACTTTAACGCAGCAGTATTTCAACTTTATTTTAACGCTTTAATACCATAAGTGTAACGTGGAAATTTTTCCACATCAACCTTTCTGCGTCAACGTTACGATTATCAACCGAACCTAAACTAAAATGACTCAATCCTCTCTGTTTATCCGTCCTCCGGGCGAGCACATTCCTCTTGCAGCCGATCAGCTTTTTTACCGTGCGAATCAACGCCGGCTGATTAGCAAATCGTAAGCGATTTAGCGTCAGACGACAGTGTGCATACATCATGCATTCATGTTAAATAGGAGCGTGTATACAGCGGATTTAGAGAGAGCGCGAGAGGGACGGACGGACGGGCAGATAGCGAGTGGGAGGGAGAGGGGCGCGCGAGGGATATCGGGCGATCTAGAGAGAGGCGATTATGGATGGTCGGTGGGAGTGGGTCCGTAGCGTGGCGCGAGCGGCAGTGCGAGAGGGACGGAGCCAGCCGAGCGGCGCAGAAATGGCATGCAGCCATCGCGGCCGATTGTACACGGCGCGCCGGCCGGTAATTAGTGGCGGGTTATGTCAGCTGAAACTCGACGAGCTCTCTGCCTACATGACTCTCATATGTAATATACGTAGGCTATATAGCGCGTTACGCGAATCCAATACGTCTGACGGCTGTCTAGACGGCTATCGCCGCGCCGAAGCTCTTCGCGCTTATGTTTGTGTACATCGCGTGGGTGAGCGCATCAATAAATGTACCGCCACGTTCCGTTTAATTATCTTCTGTTTCGTTCTCTCGCCGCCAAATTTACCGCGCCCGAGACTTTTCACCGGCTCTTTTTTTTGGCGTCGCGCCGCTTGCTCCGTCAACGGCGCGCAAGCGCTACGAAACGATTCTCGTAAATCTTTTTTTTTTATAGTTTTCATTGGGTATTTTTTTTTTTTTTTTATTGGTGACTGTATAAATATATGTATATTCTATGTGTCCCTTACGATTATCTCCCTGTTATCTCCGTCAATTCCACGTTAAAGCGAGCATTTGTTAGGTGGAATGTTTTTATGTTGGATTTTTTTCCCCTCTCACTTGACTTTTAGGTGAGTTTTGTGCTCTTTTTTTCAAAATGATCGTTTGAAGTTTAATGGTGGTGATTTCTTTTTTTTTATTAATTTATTAATAGAGGGTATTTATTGATAGATTTTTCGTTTGAAGAATAATTGAGTAGAACAAATTGATTTTATGTACAGTTAAAGAGGGATATATTTGGATAAAAGGATAATAATAGTTTGATAAAAAAAAGGACATGGTAGTGTGAAGTTAATTTTTTTTTTGAAAATCCAACTTTATGAAGTTGTAAGTGAAATAAAATGAGCGGTAATTTCGAATTGATTTTCATAATTTTATCATTTTTGCAATGATTTCAAAATATGATAAGAAGAATTAATAATTATTAAACGGTTTTTAGCATAAAACGGTAGTTATGACTTTTTTTAAAAGAAATTACACTTTACTATAATGTTTTTTGATAATTTTTGAAGATTCTTAAAGAGAAATTATGCACACAAATACATATCACAAAACTGTTATCATTTTTAGTTGCTTTTAAGGGCGTACATCCATGATTATTACTAAAGTCAATAATTTGATTTCGAGAAACGTATAAAACCCTAACAAAGTGGGTGCGCAAAAATATTATCCCAAAAATGATAATAAAAAAAAAATAGAAAAAAGTAGGAGTCGTGGCCACACAAACCAGAGCGCATTTCCCTCTGAATCATATCGACAGAAATTATCACTTAATAAATATAATTATATTTTACGGTTTTTCGCTTTTCATACGCTCAGACAGGTGTAAACAGCGTTATCTGAGACTGCATTCCAGGCAACTTGTTTTTCAATCTCGCTTAGAAAATAAAGTTTTCTCTTTTTTTTTTTTTTTTTTTTTTTTTTTTCCCTCTT
>JABFPN010007031.1:0-10810 GCA_022817305.1 Leptoteleia sp. ZL-2020 | reverse complement strand
TCTATGTGTTCCTGTATAAAATAATGCTCGACAATGTGAGAAGAAGTACTACAGTTCTGATAATTGGTACTTGAAAAAGTGATACCGTTTACCAGACTGTCTGGCAAAGTTCTTAACATTGGAGCATGGAGTCTCAGAATGCCAGAAAGTATAGTAACTCATATTATTTTATTTTTCTCAGTGCAGGAGGCGTGGTGAAATATGTCACTAGTGATTGAGGGAATGGGTTCAGTTCCTCAGTAGTCACATTTTTTTCAAATACTTTGTTAAAATATTATATTCAAAACAATACTGCAAAAGCTGACATACCCTCGAGGTATGATAAAATATAATAACATCTATCAATACATTTTTCTTGTATTATACGCAAATGTAACCGTAATCGAAATGACTGAAATTGATCTAAATAAATAACGCAATGGCATTAATTCGTAATACGCGGCGCAACAAGTTCAAGAACTCGTTTGATCTTGATTAAATGGGTCACGTGAGCACTCGACGCTTGCACGCGAAAAATGCCTCATTTCGAACACTGTCACTTTCCATAATGAAAGTTCGATACCGGGCTTACACACATTTATTCAAAATAAATAATTCTAATGTTTTATTTCGCGAACGAGTGAAAGTCGTTTAACTTGAGCCACTTGTGCATTTTCAGTTCTCACAATGCGAGTGCGATATCGGTGCATGATTATAGTACAATAATTTGAAATATGTTGCACATTCGCGGGCATTGTCATAGACACGTTACAGTTATTGACACAAACTTTATGCTCGACTGTGCACCGAACGTTATGTCTTTTCGCAGCGATCGGAGCTCGTTCTTGTATTACTTATCTCGGGCGGCAAAAAATTGCGAATTGCAAGAAAGTCAATGCGAGGAAATTGAATCGAAACCATTTCAAGAGTGATTGTTTCCGTTCGGTATTTTTATAGTGTGTCGTTTAAATTATCTATAGTCTTAACAGACACAATTGAGTCACAATTTGAGCAAATTTTCAAACGTACCTTTGACTCAACTGTGACTTTTGTTTGATTCTCTTTTTTCCGAAGAAATCGTAGTATGAAATGTTTATGCTAAATAAATTATAACTAATTTAGAGACTTTTGTAATGTTATGCTAATAAGCATTATTGCGGAAGATCGTCGGATTGTAGGATTTTATGATATTTTAATTTTTATTTTGAAATTTTTTACAAAAAACCGTTTTAAATGTAATAATAATAAATTATTGTAGACAACTTTCAGGTTTTACTTATTAGTCGACACTTTCTTAGTTTTTATTGTTGTGAAATACGCTTTTATTCGAGATTAAGAAAATTTTGAAACCTTAAAGAGGATTTATTTTGAAGCAATTTAAATTTACGATTTTAAATATTACGCATTACAATATTTTATCTTCATCTGTAATTTTTTATTCAAGTAAAACTTCGTTTTAAATTATTTCAGACTAGTTTTAATTGTTTGTAATGACTACGTTCATTAGTTCGCAATGATCAGTATTTTAGAATTCACGCGACACCGAGCACTGAGTCAACTAAATTGTACGGAGCGTTTGATATAAAATATTTCACAACAGGATTGATACCAAATCGTAAATTATTTAGTAACTTTCTTCCGCGTGTACTTGTATTACACTAAATGTTGCATCAAAGTTATTGTAACAGAATCGTGAACATAAACTTGATACAAAAATAAAATAAGAAAATTTATATTTCCTGATTAGAAATCTCGTCGACAGTCGAACCTAGGAATTTAGTGTATGGCGCGGAACTGTGTTGGACGTAGTTTGTAATTCTATCTAGAAAGTATCCAAAAAAAGTCGCGAATTTTTCTAGAATTCTTGCCTTTTCTGTTGAAATCAAGTGTTCACAAGCCATGTTTTATAAGTACAAAATATTCGTTATGAAGGTAACTTAATTCCTTCATGAACAATTTTATTTAAGATTTTTTACTTTCGTACAGTGCAAAAAAATACCAAGTTAAATGAAGTAAAATCGATCAATCCGTGTTCTGAGTTAAATGCACGTTAATTTTACTAATACATACAACATATTGGCTTCAATTCAATTAACTCTATCTATACATGATACAGAGACATAATTTTATAACAATTGAATTGTTTATTCTTCTAAAATACTACCCAACAAATAATGGAATTATAAACAAATGGATGCAAGCCATTAAAACCACTTTTCGAGCCTTCAATAAATCATCTTCTGACAAATATCTCCGACTTATCATTACCTCATTGAAGCCGTTAAAAAACATGACTTTCCTAAAGGCAATGCAGTCATTAACTAAGCTGCAAAAAGTGGCAGTTGCACTGGAGGGTTAATAAATCTACATCGACTATAATCGGGAGGTTCAAAAAAAAAAAAAAAAAAATAGAAGAAAAAAAATCGAACAATACCCTTTTCTTGCATTCCCTCTTTCTGCCAACATCGTCCAAGATTAACCGCAAGACGACTTGCAGCACAATTCCCTTCAATCCGCCAAATTTTTCTATTCGGGCGTCACTTTATCAACTGGCGTAGTTTTCATAAGAAAACGTTTATCAAGTAACGTCAGCAACAAATAAATCTCAAGTCAAGTACGGCTATGTCGTGAGCTTTTAGTGTGTGTGCGAGTATGTGTGCGTATGCTTATACGTAGAATGACTCCTACGCGCTCACACAGTGCTCTAACCGTAATAGGAAGTGCGTGAGAGGCTTTCATACGGCTGTACGATTGGCAATACACGCGCTCGCCAACTTGTACTGGGAATCCAAGAAGAAATCCATTATGTTCGCGCAGAAATCGGCGCCCAGCGACGCTTCATTCACCCATTTTTTTCGATCTATGCAAATATTCAACGATTTGTTCGCTGACATATTCAGCTGATTTTGCAATTTAAGAGCGTTTAAAATTTTATATCCTTATATAAGAGAATGTTGAAAATTACTTCTGAAACAAATTTTCACTTGGACAGTTAATATTTTAAACGTACATTACAACACTGACGGAACAAATTGAAATAAATTTTTCACTTTATTAATAGGAGTAGACGTATATTTCTCTAGCGAATTTAGTTTATTCGTAGAAAATCGTACAAATTCTGAACTTATTAAACAAACAAAAATTTTACCAACAGTTACCCATCCACATTATTAACCTTTTCCATTTTTGTTAAAGCTGACAATTTCTATAATTTATTTTAATTAAATATTTCGATAGTAAGTTTCACAATCTGCAGATAGTCAAATTAATTAGTTAATAAATTAGTTGATTTTATCAATATATCATATCAACAATTCGTATCAAAATTTTATTCACTGATTAAATTTACGATCGGAATTGTTAATTTAATGGCCCCTATTTTTAATATGCCCTTTCAAATATAGGGGCAATTTTATGGGAGTAGAACGTGCGTGAATACGTAAAAATTTCTTTTCAAAAATGATAGGTTAAATGTTAAAATAATTTTCAAACAGAAAGAATTAGATAAGTGTCATTCACTTCCCGGTATAAAAGTTAAAGTGAAATGGAATAAAAATGTATTTTTAACTTCAAAAACAATGTTTCGAGCAAACTTAATATAATTTCATTTGTAACTTTTTAAGTGTAAATTTAAAACAATCTCTTGAACTTTTCCCATCAAAATTCAATCTTCCCATTTTACAATAATAATTCCAATGATGTACAAGTTAAAGACTGATTGAATAGAAAAAACTAGGTCTCAAGAATTGTAACAATAAATATTAACTTTTAATCCATTTTTCTCTCCGCGTAGTTAAGGGAAATGGAAAAAAATGCGCGTGATCGAGTGAAATTCGCCAATCAAAATTAAGTGGGACTTTTTAGAGAGCATGCATGATAATGCGCGATCGTACGTATGATCATGTATGATTGCGTATGGTAATCTATAATAACACATGGTCTCGAAGTTACGTACTGCCCCTGACTCGTTAAACGCTAAAATTTATAAATAACCGTGCACCAATCGCATACTTTCATGCAAAGTCATTAATCATCGCGCGCAATCGCATATGACATTTTTCCCACAATCCTTTCAATTCTGTACAACTTTTCCGGCCTGTTATTTTCTTTCATTTGAACTTCAGTTAATGAAGGCCGGAAAAGTATAAACAAAAGTGACCTTCTACTTAAATTGTCCTTGAAAATGGAATCTTATCACAATTATTTTTATATTTATGACTTTTTTATAGTTGAATAATAATTATTACTGTACAAATAAGTGTAATATAATTTTAATGTACTTAATTATTATTTAAATTAATATTCAGTTTTTTTTGTACAAAAAAATATATATATAGTTCACACATTTGGTAACTCGTGTAAAAGTAAGGCGCATATCTCATAAAAATACGAATTTTAATGTACGATTTCACTTAAATTATGCGTCTATAAGAATATAGTGTTTATTAAATTCATATGAGTATATCTATAATGACATATTACTTAATAATTGAATAAAATTTTACATTTCCTTCTTATTACATGACAATGCTGATGAAAACATTTGTCCGAGGCATTCTAATAATAAGTTATTTACTAGAATAAAATTAGTCTGGTGAACTCTCAAATTATGCTGAAAAATTCTAAGAATATTTCTGATATTTATAAAATAATTTTTATATTTATTTTTCATATAAATATAAAATAAATTCTTCATATTTATTGTACTGTGCAAAAGGGAAAAAATTATGCTTTATCGGAAATTTTGTTAATGTGTGATAATCAGTACTGAACAATAATTTATTAAACATATTTTTTTAAATAATTACTTATGATAATATTAACGTGACATTTATAAATGATGGTGTATCATTTTTACTAGGTGATCATCCGAGGTAAAAATGTATGATTCCATTCGCATGCTTTTCACGTTATAAATGTCATGTTTTCGTTTGCGCATTTTGAATACACCAGTTTGCAATTTCTAGCTATTCCTTTAATTCGGTCAAAAGTCCTCATCGTGATTTATTGGACCCGAATACACATCATTAAATATTTATGGCGCCACGAAAAAACGGTACATCCACATTTGGCTTGACCACTCAAATTTATATTCCTTGAGCGATTTTAATGCATTTGTTTTGACACTTTTATTTGTCTTTGAACTTGTAAACTGACGAAAAATTACCATTGTCCGAATAAATAGCAAAAGTCTCGTCTTCACGAATGTTTTTGTTAAAGTTTTATAACTTTTGCATTTATATTTTGATTAAAAAATTTAAATTACTCTGATAGTCGAACTTTAATGTGTAGCAGTTTATACAATATAGATACAATACAATGCAAACATAGTAAAAATTGTCGTGTTTTTAAATATTTTTGTTTTTCACCAGAGTTATTACTGTGCTGGCACGGTATTTTTTTTCTATACTCTATACATTGCTCAGCATGAAAGTTTTAGCACAGAAGAAAATGTAAACCACAGTAATAAAGAATGATTACACTATATTATTTTGTTTATCGTAATTTTGAGTCACAAGTTACAACATATTTTTGAATTTTATTTACAATTTAGTATGCTTTAAATCCTGACTTTCCACTGGCAAAAGGTTGAAAATTTACTTTCGACTGTAATTTTTTGACAGTGTATAAATTTCAACGGAATATTTATACCGAAGAACCATGTGAAAAATTTGACCAGCCATTTGAGTCAGCGATATGAGATTCGTTGACAGACTTTAATATGCACAGTCTTGGGTTTTATTTTTCGCGTTGATCTATGCCCTTTGCCTTGAACCTATACTTCATAAGTTAACGGTGGAGAAGGGCAATGTCATAAAAGCGGCAATAAAGCACGGGGTTATATGAAATGTCATCGTGAATTTTCTGCGGAATATTTAAACGCCGCGAAACACCACGCGACACACGTAAACGCGATTACGTTTTTGCGCGCAACTGAAAATCCCCTCTCTCTCCTTTCCTCGTAAAATTTTACGAGTTATTCGATCACGTGATCGTCGTTCCCATCTTTTCGCGCTCACCGGGAAATAAAGTTTATTGTTTGCGTCAATTGGAAAATATTTAATTAACGCCACGATGACTGGTTTTTGATGTATTCCTCCGTAAATGATGTCACCGGACACTTCACTCGGTCTACTTAATTGTCGAATTATGCAAAATCCATTGCATAAGACAATTAAAGTAATCCGTTACCATTACCATTGCCGTGTATATAAATAAATCATTGCATTCGATTAGAATATTATGCACATTTCGCTACCGTTCGTCATGATTCATATTTCAGTTCCAGTGCCATTTAAAGCAATTCAACCTCGCGAACTCTTGGGAAAATTATTTTTTTATCTGCAAATTTCCAACGGCGACGGCGTTATCTCCGCGCCGGCATTGTCGTTTTGCTCGCATTCCAACCGGTAACATGTTATCGCGATCTTCATTCGCGGGTTTAAAAAGTTCAATGTACAACGTCAATGGAATGAAAATAAAAAGCGACCCATTTTATAAGACAAAGTTTCAATTAAAATGTGGAAGGCGGTTATGTAATAACCTTGGTTTCAAAAACCTATGAAATCAACTTAAGCGTGTAAAAACGTTCGGATACATGCAAGAATAGAATCGTAGATAAAAACGGTATGTTACAAGAAATGTGATATTTCTCACGTGCCGCGGCAAGTATTACGTTCATGACACAAAATCGCGCGAGAATTGAATGGTTATAAATTAACTAATATGATTTTTATTGCATATAATTTTAGATGCATATATTTTATCGTATTTTATAATTTGTTAAAGTGCCTGTGATATTTTTCCGATAACACACTATTATTCTATTTATAGCTAGTAATTTGCGAAAAAAATTGTTGTTTACAGACGGAAGATGTTTTCATAAAAACTAAGCGTTATAAGGAAGTTGAATGCTTTAAACATTTAATCTAATTCAAATGCCACATTTGAATAAAATTTAGTAACTTCTTATAAATAAAGTACTATTATAGGCAAAATTAAAAAAACAACCTTAATTCATGCTTTGAATTTCAATTAAAGACTGTAAGATTTTCTCTATACGTTTTCAGTGAACAATTTTACGTTATAAAATATTTTGCCGATAATAGTTATTTTTATTCATCACTAGAAATTTTTTTAACAAATATTAATTATTCATTGATCTATCAAATTTTTGGCTACTGATAATAATGTTAGTGATAACTAACATCTGTGTTTTTCTTTTTGGTCTATCTTAAAATTAATTTATTGGAGTATATGAGAAAGTAGACTTTAATAAGCGACAAAAACTTGTAATATATAATATTACACTTTTAATTCTTTATATTCTTCCTTCCTTGAAGACGTATTTTTTTAGTTTTTAGGAACAATGTAAAATGATCTGTTCATGGCGGTATAATAACGTGTTTATTATAAAACTTGACGTTTAGTTTCCGGCTTTAATATTGTCTACACGCTTTCCTTTTAATGGAAAGATTGATTAATTAGTTAATGATTTGCTGGAAATGAACTGAAAAGATATTTGTATTGTTACTAATTTTTATTTCATCCAAATAGAACGAAGATGTAATTGTAAAATAGTTCGGTAATTAAAATATGATTGTAAGAGAAGTTGTAACATAATTAAAAAAGATTTAATTTAATTATATTTTTGTTGATGAAAAGCAAATAAATGTTTCTTGAACTTATTGCAAAAATTCAAAACAAGATATAAAGACAATATTAATGATGATAAACGTATATGTATATAATTATATTTTATGTAAATTTATTGTTGTTAATTAAAAATTGGAAAATTTGATAATTAATAATAATAAGTGAATTTAGTGACAAGTTATTAATAAAATTTTTCAGTAATAAATATTGAAAGTAATGTAGTTTAACAAAATAAAGGATACACAAATTGCATGTCTTAGCGTGCAAGTTATCCCATTTTTCTCTAATGTCACCACACGAGTGACTGTAATGAATTAAGAAAGTGTCATTCTACTCTGTTTAAATTGTTGGTTAATGATTTTGTGAAATTCAGTTAGAGTAATTATCAAAAGAGACATTTGTTCGTTGAGATTTTCTGCAACAAAGCTAACATGCATTTAACTTTAATAAATAATGTGTACTTTTATGAAATGCAATTTTATTTCAAATAATATATCTTCATATATAGAATGATTTCATAAATTCTTAGTTTGTAATATTAAATGCTTAGTTTTTGTAATATCAACAATTAATAAATCAACAACTTTTAATAAAAATTTAATTAGTTTGGTATTTGAGACTATTAATATTGATTTATTATTTTAATAAAATTTGTAAAATGTAGGCATACTATCTAATATGTTCATATAAATAATTAAAATTCTAAAGCTGATTTATTACAATATTCTATTGATGAAACGAAACATGAACAATTTCAAAAGACATTTGTACAGTTTAACATTTTATGTATAAAATTTTAACATACTGTTTTATAACTATTCTCATTGTGCAATAATATTTTATGTTTTGAAACAGTTTAGCAAATGGTTTTTGAAAAAGTAACGTATATAATTGGCAAACACATAAATCTATATAAATGTTAAAAATTACCGATAACAACTTATTCAATTGTCATTTATAGAATGTTATAATAGTGATAATCAGTTTCTAGAAACGATAATTAAAATTTAACATATAAATTACTTTCCTTTAACAAATTTTCTACCTGTTTCAATATCATAATTAATTGCATGTAAAAATAAATTAACATAATTGACGATTAACATATTACCGAGTTTAGAAACAATATTACAATGATTAAGTAATAATTTATGAAATTTTATAAAACAGTTTTTTGAAATCTGATAGTTTACAATTACAGAAAACATACATAAACTAGCATCTCAAAATATATAAGTCTGAAAATTTTTGCACAATTAGAATTCAATTGACTGAAACATGATTTTGATATTATAAGATATATTTTTTTCGCGTAAGTAAATATTTATGAACGGAACTTATTAACTAATTGCTAAATATTTAAATAAAAATGAAGCATTAAATGTTTACACTTTTCAATTAAAATCATAGAAGCTATGTTTTTTTTTACAAAATAATAAATATGATATAAAATCGGTGACATAATATGTTTTCACAAACATTAATTAATCGCTAGAATTAATTATTACAATAATTGCATAATGCATGCAAATTTATACATTTATTAAGATGGCTTATTCTTGACTTTTACTCCCACTCGTAGCCATTCTCGTCTTAATACTACAAAAGCGTTGAATTAATTTCCCCGTGAATGCAAAATCACTTTTTCATTCAAAATTGCGCACGCTCGGTAAAATTTCATTTCATCTCGCAAAATTTCATTTGCTAGCTAACAAAATAAAAAGAAAATTTCCACATGATTTTATAAAACATACTTTATCCAACTTCGAGCACAAAGCTTAAATCAGCTCTTTGCATTTTAAACCGTTTAAATAGTCTTTCCAACCGAATAATCAAGCGAATAAATTTAATCGCAAATTTCTCTCTCTCTAACTCGAGGTGTTAATTTCTCCAGTGAAGCCTGAAAAAAAGGGAAAGAAAAGAGAGGAAGAAAGAAAACAGGGTATCTTTAAATAATATGGTGGGTCGCAATTGGATCGACGGTTATCGGGATCGACACGTGTTTGGCGCCGAGTGCTGGGGTTTGCGCGATCGACGGAGCGATCCAGCGCGCCGATCTACCGAAATTGTCGATCGCGCGTCGATCGTCGAAATAAGTAGCCGCGCCACCGTCAATTATCCACTTTCGCCGATAGTGAGATCGGCGCGCGAGTGCGATCGTAAATTTCACAAACCTGCACGAGATTGAGCGCGACGATGGTGCCGAGGAAGGCGCGCATTGTTTTCGTGTTGCAAAAGCCGTGAGAAGGCCCTGGGTCCGGGACGGGGGGCCAAGCCTCGATGCGGGTTCTCGGCGTGGAGGTCGGCGTTTTGAATTTTCCCGCCGCTGCGGGGGATTCACATGACTCGGTGCGGGCGCACCGCGGTGGCGCGCTTTTTCAATATCGCCTCTCGGAAGCAAGTGGTCTCGGAACCGGCTCGGCTCTAATCGCGAATCGTCCAGGCTCGTCGACTCGAGCGGAGACACCGGCGACGACTGAGAAACAACATTTCCACGCTATCACTCGCGGCTCACTAGCCCGATCCTCCTCTTGCTCGCCGCGGCCACGCCGTTTCTGCACGGAGAACGGCACGCAAGGTGGTGGCATTGTTTATGTGGAGGATGTCAACGCGCGAGGAGGAGATGCGCCGATAGGCGAAAGTCACGTCACCTCGCCTTCTGCGACTCTTCATTTGTCCTGCTCGACTTTCGATTGACGGGACAACCACCCAGGGGTAGCGCGCGTCCGGGATGCCGCGGAGGATTTCTCGCCGGCTTAATGGGGATATTTCGAGGGAACACGCGAGCCCTCGCGAGATGGCAACGGTTTTAATTAATGGCTTTGAGATCACGAGGAGTTGGCTTCGGTGGAAACGAGCTGCCTTCGGGAACATTGATGGAATAAGCTGATCTGTCTAGGGAGCTTTCGGTATTATAACGAAGAATCGAGGATTCTTGGGAGCGATATAATTAGTTCGGTTATTTCGAACTTCGGGGGAAAAATGTCTTCGCTGAGATGACGGGCGAAGATCGGTGTCGAATCATTTTAGTTAAAACGTTGAGTTGGGTGTTTCTACACTGAGAGAAATATATGAGTATATTTTACTAAGTGTTTTCGTAAAGTTGTGATATATTATCTTTCTTTTAAATAAATACTAATATTATTTCATATATTACGAATTCATATATTACGAA
>JABFPN010007030.1:0-10812 GCA_022817305.1 Leptoteleia sp. ZL-2020 | reverse complement strand
ATGGTGTCTACGAAATTACTATACCAATTATAATGAAATTTTCCATTCGATATAATAAAATTTAATATACTAGTATGATAATAATCACCAAAACAACAAACAAATTTACAACACTAATATAAAAAAAATTTACCATATCGAATGGAAAATTTCTTTATAATTGGTATAGTAACTATGCTGACACCATAGACGATATCTGTCAGAACTCATATGGTATATTAATTTTTAATATAACTTTTTTCTCAGTGTATTATTACACTGAGAAAAAAAATATGTTAAAATTTCGTATATAATTAGGAAACTGAAACTATATGTAGCGTATAAGATATTTTCAAATTAAATATATGAAAACTTAGCACATATATTACACTACTTTATATAATTATGTTTCCTTTTCGCATACTTAATGCTAAGCTTTCATACATTTTATTTGAAATTTTCTTATACTTTCCATATAGTCTCAGTTTCCTAACTATATACGAAAAATTAATATATTCTTTTTCTCAGTGTATAATTTTCCCGCGTTTCGCTCAAAATGATTAGCCCGCGATCGGATCATCAAAATCCCGTCAAAGTCCGCCCGTCGCCCGGCGAACTCAATCTCCCATTTTTTTCTCTCCGTCTCTCTCAGTTTTTTTTCCTTCTTTCCTTCTTTCTCTCCTCGCTGTGGACGCGCGGAGTGCTCACAGAGGCGACTTGGGTCGGCTGTTGCATTGAGCAAGCGAACGAGCGAGCGAACGAATGAGCAGCAGTCACCTCGATAGCGAATGTTGAACCCGCGAGAATCTAGGCCGTCGCACGGACACGCGGCGCACCACCACACCGCGCCATTGTCAGCGGGCTCGGTGTGTCCGTGTCGTGCGCCAGCGTTGCATGTGAACGTCCGCGCACACGCTCGCACGAATATTTGCGCGCGCGTGTGCGCGTGGTACCAACGTGTGTGTGTATGTTTTTGTGTGTGTGCGCGCGCGCTGCATCGCACGCTGCAAATACGAATTCATATGTGTCATATGGGACAGAATTAGGTGCCACCTATACTCGCGCGCGACAACTAATAACAGCGCGTTATCACTCTCATTGATTCGCCCCGCGAACGCTCACGATTTTCCTTCCCGCCGTTTTCGGTAGTTGCCACTTTAGAGAAATATTTTGGGTGGATTGGGTGGTTTTGTTTTATAATTTGACTCGGCTGCGGATTTATATATTTTTGCCATTTATGTCGCATATGTGCCCTGAATATGTGGCAAATATGGCACATATATGGGACATTTATGTGATGTATGTTAATTTTTAGATGGTATAATATGTTTGTTACATATATGATGAAATATATGGGATACTTGTGGGGTATAATATCATAGAAGTAACATATATATTATATATATATGTTGATTTTTACATGGAGGATATATGTATGGAATTATAGTGTTTCTTATAGTATGATATGGTATTTAAAGAAATGTTAGAAAATAGTTTGAACGAGGAATTGAACTCGTTACCTCACAGTAATCGGTAACATTCTTTACCATCACTCTAGGTCGCCACTTAGGACATACCATTCTGATACTGACACTAGAATTTGAGAAATTCTAATACTTTTTTATGCGGTGGCGTATAGTAATGGTAAATATGTGACCTGTTACCGTGAGGTAATAGGTTCTATCCCTTTATAAGGAGACTTTTTTCCAATATATTTTAAAAATAATTTTATAAATGTTACTATATCACATTATAAGGAAATAAGACTATAGTAAGAATGAGACATATATGGTCCATATATGTTTTAACAATTGTATGTAAGGTAATAAATTATTAATATATGGACACATACATAGAGAAAAATAAAACAGTTAATATTCCCATAAAAAATTAGTTTCGAACCCCAAAAGGCAATTTATGAACATACTTGTGATAAATTATGCGAGAAATACTATAATAAAGTATTTATTGTGGTAAATTTATAGGAAAAAGTATTTTATTCTAGCATTTATTTCATATTTTATTGTATGTATGGTCATAAATTGTCTTCCGGGATTGGAATCCAATTTTTTATGGTAAAATTAACTCTTCATTTTTCTGTATGTATATTTCTTCTTAAGTCATACATGCCCTAGTAAAAATCAAACATATATGGTCATATATGGACTACGAAAAAAACATATATGGTCATATATGTTTGATTTTTACTAGGGTGATTATACATAGTTCATATAGTAATAATTGATTTTAATATATGACCATATATGAATTAAGAAAACATTCTATATACAAATTGTCCATCCATGAATTTTTTATTTTCTCATATAAAATTATTAAAACATATATGGACCACATACCTTTCATTTTTACTATGAAATAAATACAATTTTTCTCAAATTATCACAAAATATATTACCAGCTAATAATAAATTTCTCTCACTGTACTATTAGACTTACAATACAATTTCATTTCTATACCTAAGAAAACCAAACAAAAATACTAATGACAATTTTCCACCGGCGTTACGCAAGATCCGCAGGAGGGCTTCAGTTTTGTTAGGCGCCTTTTTAAAACCGCGACGCGCGCGCGAGTGCCGAGAATTCGGGCAGAGTCTGGCGGGCGCGCGCCGCACGGTTTACGCACACGCGGCTGGCCCCGCCTGTGGCGAGCATTTCGCGGCGCATTTCTCTAATCCCCGCGGTTTGACGCGTTCATTTTGCCGATCGCTTTATGTTTCGCCTCGCGGCACGGTGTCACGTTTCGTGCCACATTGACATAATACCTAATTGGCCGGCGATCATTTTTGATGACTTATTTCGATACGGAACGGGCCGCGCGACATTTCTGCGTAGCTTTTTGTTGCCTTTGGAATCGGCTTCGGGCCAAGTGGTTTTCCATCGGGATCAGTCATGCGTGCGCATTTAGCGGACCCGACAACGATTGTCATATTTGATTTGAGTTTAAAATTAATAATTTGATTATTAAATAATAATGATATCGTTAAATTGTTATTGGATCGGTTATTAAAGTGTAAATTTTCACGTATATGGGAATGATGATATGATTTTGCAATTTAAAATGATGGGATTAATTGAATTAGAAAGAGAAAGCATGGAAGTGTAATGTGTATTGTTCGATAAGCAAATTTCCCTTGCATTCATAAAAAATTGACACGCCGTAAATAATATTGAACATTTTTCAAACCATAAAAAGGTATCTAGAAGAAATTTCGATAACCCAAGACATCTGCGCCAACACCTTTGGGTTACAGTTTATTTTATAACAAAAAGAATCGTTAAATTGATTTTTAATATAAATTTTAATTGTACTTAATATAAAATTTTATCTCAGCATAAGTATTTAAAAGATGTACATTCTTTTCTAATTATTAGTAAAATAATTTTTTTTGATGAATATTTAACTTTCTTGTATATATAATATAATAATGAAAATATATATACATAATAATATTTGTAATTTAATATTTTAGAACTTATTATTTATCACTAAATATTAGCTCAGCTTTTTATGCCGTAGCATGCAATTCTCTTATTAAAACTATATTTACAATATAAAAAAGAAAAAAAAAATAAATGCGATCATTTTAACCTATATATAGCAGTATGAGTAACATTATATTTACTTTTCAGTAGTTAACGCAAAGACCGAGGATTGCATCAATAGAAATTATTATTGCACAAATGGTAAATATAGATCAACAAATCATACGTTGCTGGTATTGTAACTAAATATTTTTCCATGTAGGTTTATAATTGAAATCCTTTATACAAGCAAATGTAAGTCAATAACAAATGAACCTGAGCAATCGAAACGAAATAAATAAAAAGAAAATAATAAATTAAGGAATATAGTAAGGCAGAATATAAATAATAATAATAATAATAATAATAATAATAATAATAATAAAGAATTAATTAATAAGAAAAAAATGGACAATTAAGAGATATGGACATACATAGGTCGCCACCGTTGACGGGTGGCGCAGTCTCTTTTCTGCATTAGTAAAAATATAGTAGATAATATTATGGTTTTTAAATTTTTCTGAGATATACGTCAGTTTTGAATAAAAATTATTATTAACATGTATACATACATATAATATAATTATATGTATAAGAACAACAAATTTTCTTGCATTTCAGTAATTTTTTTCAATGACAAAAAAATACGAAATAAAAAAAAAATTAACAAAATGAAAAGAAAAACTGGATTCTACAGGTCGATTTTTGAAACCAAGCATTGACATTAATTTCCTAATTATTTACTTTCAATTCGTTTGCCCCAATCCCATCATATTTAATACAATAAAGGAGCATCTAAATGACATAAACAAAGGGGGGGGGGGGGACAAGTCACCGCATTTTCCGCGGAAAGACTCGTTGATTCCAGCTAAACAAGCGACTTTCCCCCCGCGAATCTTCATTAGTCGGCGCATTGTGCCGTTATATCTGTATCTAATCGTTATTTAGCCAGAATTGGTGTTAAACTCTCGCTCTCTTAACTCTCGTAAATGCCACTCGTGCCGATTCCGTAATGCAATGCGGATTGTGTTGAAGTGCCGTTTTTCCCTTCCCTTAAACGGATCGAAGAGAGCTCGCTCTCTCGCGTAGCCTGGTTCAAGCGTGTTCGCACTCTCGTCGAAGGACGACGAACCCGGGTCAGAAGCTGTCCGGGCTACCCTTGCTGCGCCACCCCCCCTCCCTCTCCCGACCTCCCCTCTCCGTCGATCGCGTCGCTCCCACGCAACTTCGCTCTTTCTATGTTTTCCCCGAGCACGCCGCCAGTGTCTTTCGCGGTAATGCCGCAATCAATGTAAACGCGAATCTCTGCCGTGGGGCTCCCGATGAGAATGGGAACGTCATTGAGAAGGCCAAACCGTGTCAAGCAAATTTCGTCAACTCCAAAGAGTCTTTTTCCCTTCCACCCCCCCCCCCCCCCCCACTCCTTTCAATGTCTCTTTGCAGCCTCGCTTTTTTTGGGGGTTTATTTTCTTCCCTTTTTTTTAAATAATTATTTTGTGTATTATGTTTACTATTATTTATTGTTAATTGTATTTGTTATTAATAATGATATGGTTATTGAGTGGTATATATATGTGTTCATATGTATGGGTGATTTTTTGAGGTATAACTTCCTACCAGAGGGTATTTACACTGAGAAAAAAGTAATGGTAAAATCTAAAAGATTTGATATTCATTTAGGGATGAGTCTTAGAAGTGAAATATCCTCCTGTTAATAATGGTAAAAATGGTAATCATAAAAGTAATTTTTAGCGTTTTTATAATTTGTAGCAAAAACATTGATTTTTCCAATATATCCTTAAATTGATATAACAAATTGTAATTTATGGTATTTCCTTTTTTCTCAGTGTATAATGGCATCCAGCTTCAGAGCGTTATATAATATTTATATATGCGTAAATGTAGGCGCATGCGCGTGGCATATGGACAGTCTTGGAAAAAATATTTATACGTGTATAAACTGTGGACATCTATTACTTATTGCACATGGCGAGACATTTTATGCATGTAACTTGGAAATATAAATTCTTCTGTTATATATTGAAGCCCGAAGAAGTCACACTCAATTTGTGTGATCTATCCACGTGCAGTTTTTTTCTTAATATTATAGATTTTCGGGGTGTTTGGAAAATAGGTTGAATCCTGAATGCTTTCCATTTGTAAAATTATTATTTTTATTATTTAGTTTGTTAATACTTTTTAAAATTAATATTTTATTTAATATCAAAAGTAGAATGTTTTCGTAAGACATGTTTTATGAAGTACAATTGTTATGATTATTTATTATACCATCACTATTTTATTGAACCACGCGATGTCTAAATAATAATACTAAATCTAAAAATAGGGAATGATGCAAAATATCGCAGGATCGAATGATCATGTTTTTTTTTTCACTTTCGAGAGATGAATCAATATTGTCGCGGAAAAATTACCTCCCATCAGAATTGCTGTTGCAGATGCAAAGTAGACGCAATGGAAAATTGTGCGAGAACATCCTAAGTGTAAAATATATATACATATATGTGTGTGTATATATAATAAAATTGTCCCTTCTATTATGTATTTTGTTTCAACGTTTTTAAGACAAGTATAGATGAAAGTAATGCAACGTTCTCCCAAAGGTAAACGTCGAGATGATTCTTCCCTACTTTTGCCGTTGCAATGTTTCATTTTCATAAAATTCTACGCACTTATTCGATTGTTACTACTGCCAAGTGACATTTATTAACAGTTGAGTCAATTTTTGAGTTGATATTAAGTCAATGTTGTTCTTAATTCAATGTTAAATTAAATTTGAATGCACTTTAAGGTTTGACCACTGAATTAACATCAAATTAATTAATAAATATTTAATTAACTTTAATATAATATTAATATCAATATAATACCAACATATAGTTAAAAAAAGAATCATTTTGTATAATGTTAAGTTTTTATTGCATAGGGTACAAAAATTTTTAATATAAAGTCAAATAAATGTCGATGACTCAATATTGACTTAACATCGATTCGATTTCAAGTTTCGAATAAATGTTAATAATATCAAATTCCTCTAAAGTAACCACCGAATTGTTCATATTGTCAACTCCATTCGAACCCTATAATAACGCGAAATGTAAATCCCTTCAATGTTCAATTTCCCTGCGACTCTTTATTAACTTAATCTTATCATCTTTAATCAGAGTTTAAGTAAGAGTTATAAAGGTCGAATCGGGAAGAACTTGGTCGAGATTGTTTCAGCATCACTTCATTGACTTTCGGCCATATTTCATCGGATTATTTAGGGTGGTTTTCAAGAATTTTAATTCATTTCGCGCGGATTCACTGTGACTCGTCGCTTCCACGAAATAACGTCGAATCGAGCGCGCGCTGTCGATTCAAATGACGTATTCTTTCACGGTTAAAAATTTTTCTTTCGCCGTTAAAAATAACGCAAAAACTCGATTCGAATTGCTTATTCATGAAAGGCTTCGCACATGTGAATAAGTTCAAAAGCAGTTTACATTTTAATGGCGCCCATAATGAGCCATTCGTATGGCGTGTTTCCAGGACTTTTTCCCCCTCCCCCCCCCCTCGCGACCATTATTACGATAACCGATCGGGAATAACACGCGAATGCAACGGCTTTTATTGAACGCGACATTAACATTGCTATTTACGGTTCTATTAATAATGCTCGCGGCGTTTGAATGGTTTATTAATATCAGAAACAATGACACCTAGCACAAATTTATTGCGCACGCCTGGGCATAAAACGCGCCGTGTCGATAAATAATATCGACGATAACCGATCGCGCCCGGAGATTCGCGAAGAGTCCGCGGCACGGCATGAAGTATGAATGTCCCGCGAAAATAGAAAGAGACCCGTCTCTGAAATAGAAATTGTCACAATTAATGCAAACGTTACAGAAACTATCGCTTGGTAACAGGCCAAGCGAGATCGTTTTTTGCCCGGGTGATATTTCAGTACCGGAATTTGAGATGGTTCAAGTTTTCATCCACCCTGGCGACGCTCTATTTCGGCCTGTTATTAGTTGTTTCGTAGGGAAATTGTTCCTGGAACCATTAAAGGTAAACCAAAATTTCAGTAGAGCTTCCTGAAGATATCTGAAACAGAGGAATTCCATTTATTTTTTGGTGTAATTTAATGAAAAGTTTTGGTCTTCTGAGGATTGCTACTTAACCTCACAAAAATGTCCTAAAATGGAATATCTAAATTATTTCTTGGAACTTAAAGTAAGTTCCTAATTCAAGTAATACCCATGAGAAGAACATTGATATATATAGCATATATGCCACCTATATAACAATTTTTCATGAATATTTTACATAATTAGGGAAATATAATGGTATTTCATGCACTGAGAAAAAAATATAGTAATATTAACTACACGCATAGTTAATTTTCGTGAATACTATACAATTTTAGTTCCAGTTACCTGAGTTTCAGTTAAAATAACCATAATATGGTTAATGTGATCTCAGTGTGAACTTAACCTCAAATATTATAAGTATATGCTACAGTTAGTTCAAGAATTCACCGCTAGGTTCAGTCGTGCCAACCATATTTCCATCCTATTCTCCTCTTAAGAATGGTACCCCCCATTTTGGGGATGTCAAACCTCGACTGGAAGATATTGACACGAACTTTCATCGGGAATAATGGCAGCGGTGGTTTCGCGCCAGGACCATTGTTCCCAACGAAACTTTTACATTAGAATCGAGCGTTCCAACGCGGCGCGCTCCGACGTAACGATTGCACGGCAACTTTCATAATTGCGAACTATCTTTTACCTGGATGCTCTCCGTGCCAAACTGAAAAATGAAAGTATTGTCTAGGCTGTTTGTTCTCACTTTCGAACTCGTCATCGTTGCGTGCTCCTTTGGCACGGCGACTCGATCGCGCATTATATATGTCAGAAGCCGAAAGTGTCCTACTAACGGCGCGCGAGGCAACGACCTCGCCACATCCCTTACGCCTTGGCAGCCTCGCCGCGACGCCCGTGCGGACTTTGCGGAGCATTATCGCGTCATCCAGGGCGTTACCATATTTTAACGGGAATTTCACCCGCGTTTTTAACCATTGACACAAATTGACGGAATAATTATGGATGGATATTTCGTTTTGTATTAGAGGCGTGTGTATTCCCGTCCAGTTGAGGCATTTCGTAACGCTCCGCGATAATTAGCTTGTAAATGGTGTGTTGCTGAAAGCGAGTCATGTGGGACTGTGTGATTATGTGAGTCGCGCGAGTTTGTGTGGGTCAAGTACGAGTTTTGTTGCCGACTGGATGGAGATTTATCGTAAAATTATTAATCGGCTGATCCGAGCGAGGGATAATACTTGGCATTTTGTTTCGGGACGGTTTGACATCGTCGAAATGTTGGTTTAATTGTGCCGGATTTTGATTGGTTCGAGTCAAATTTTGATGGTAAAGTTTTAGGTGTTTGTATTAGTATTAGTTATGTGGTTTTGTTGGAGAATGTCGAGTTTTGTGAGTTAAATAAGCATAATTTGCGGGAATGTTTTATTTATTTCGTTTAATTTGATGGGATCTTTATTTAACGTCGAAGGCAAAGGATGTGGGAAGGCCGACAATGTACGAAAACGCGAAATTGGTAGCATTTTTGGATGATTCGTGCCAAATGCAATAAGAATTTGCAATAACATTCATTGGGAATATTAAATTTTTATTAAATTATTGTACTCCTAATAATGTTTATTCCAATTTCAAGATAAATTGATAAGGCAACTATTTTTATGCTACAAATGATAGCAAAACTGAAAATTTATGCAATAACTCCAGGGATATCCCTAAATTAATAACAACTTTTACATTTCACTATTACTCTTTTTCCCAGCGTTCCTTATCTACGATCTGTGAATTCTATGATTTAACCTCCCGGATTATTAACCACGATAAAGTCCACATTGAGTCACGAAATTTGCCAACATTCGACCGTAGATTTTTCAACATACACTACACACACGTGCCGTGCGAAAATCCCACAAATTTCGCCCCGTTCAATGAAATGTTTCGCGCGTTACGAAGAAAAAAAAATATGTCATCTCCTGGCCCTATACTGGCTGCCAGACCATGGTAAAAAATTCTGCGCCAATACCGATTCAGTTATGGTTTTCTACAGTTCCGTTAGTCAACCGGAGTAAAACCAATCTTGGCAAAATTTGGGAAACAACTCTGAGCCAGCAAAGTCCCAGCTCTTGATTTTTTTACGAAAATTACTTACTTATAGAAAATGTAAACCAAAACTGGAATATTGTTTTCCTTCAATTTCAATCGGCAGCTCAAAGAGTTAAAGCTAAATATGGGTCAGAACTATAGACAACCTATAATAAATACTAATTCAATGCAATAACTCAATCGCCACGTATTTTTTTCTTAACTTTGGTATAAATACATTTTGGTACATTTGCAGCAAATTTTACCTATTTATTTCCCATCTTTTTCATGATTTATATATAACTAGTGTTGTCTCTTGGTTACATGCAAAGTACGTGCCAATTTTTAATGACAATTCTACGATTGTAAACCAAGTTACGGGTCCGTTTCACGCAAGCTACGTCCCTGGACTGGCACTGTACTTTCCCAGCAGATATTTACTGCAGAATGACAATTTATTATATTATACCTAATTTGTATGAGAATTGGCAAAATTGTTAACTAGTATTGGCATGATTGTTAACCAGTACTGGAAGACTTGTCAACCAATCTTGGCAGGATTATTAACCAGTACTGTCTTGTTATTGGCTGCCAGGTCTGGCCCAGCGTTATCACTCCAGTAAAGATTCTGTACTGGCACTGTACTGGCACGCGAATATTGCCAGTACTGGCCACTTTGGCACCAGTATTTGCACCTTTTCTGGGCCGTTAGAACATTTCCTATTGGGTAGGTTTGAAACACAAGACGCCGCCCCGACACCGGGCTACTTTTATGACTAATGGGCGTTCCGCGGTTACGCAACGCGCTCCGCTCACGAAAGAAGATAAACGAAGACCTTGATCATAAATAAATGCAACCTACGGCGTTGGCGCGTTTCAGGGAAATTGCTTCCGTCGCGTGACAGTCGCCCGCAAGTGTGACGATCCGCTGTCGGCCAACCGAGAACCGTCTGGAATTTCGCCGGGCACGGCTTCGCGGGGCGCCACGCTGGAACGCGCGATATTTTTCATTAAAATGCCATCAGCGGGATTGAAAATAACGCCGGGGTAGTCCACTTTCCCGTCCCAGTTCTTTATTTTCCCTTCAATAATTAAACGCGACTCG
>JABFPN010007029.1:0-10812 GCA_022817305.1 Leptoteleia sp. ZL-2020 | reverse complement strand
ATTTAATATGAAATAAACATATATTTATCCCATATTAATTTGAAAACTGACTCAATTTTATAAATTTAAGACAGTTTAAAATATTATTAGGTAACTATTTCATAAATAAAATTACATTTTAATTATTAATAGAACATGATTTTAATTTCTACAGATTTAAACAAGTAACATGGAAAAAATTGGAGAGTACTAAGTAATAATATATTGCATTTGATTAATTTATTAATACTATTTTACTTTTGGTTATAAACAAATACCCAAATTGTGCTATTATAATTTGTATATTTTATTATATTTGACTTACAAATATTATCATCCCTCCACATAAATTCTCGACTGGAAGTCAAGAATGATATAATATATAACTAGATTGTTTTTGCTAACAATACTATTTAATTTATATAACATTAGTCCTCTTATGAACAAATTAACTTTCAATCTTCAGTCTCTCAGCAACAAATACAATGTACACACACTCGGACACTTTCATACAGTACCTATTAATATGTCGTACATGTGGGTTGAAAGGATACACATTGAGAATAAATCAGTATTCACACTATGTACTCAATCTATCAAATTAGTTGCCAACTAATAATTTCAACAATTTTAACATAATACTTGATTTTTTGTAGCTGCTAATTTTTTCCTCCTTTTTTTTCAAATTAATAGCTGCAACTATTGTTGGTGATATCTTCCTGATCGTAAACTATCAAAATAAGAAATTCTTCACGTCACACAGTAACCACAGATATTTCATATAATTTTTTCAGTTAGTTATTTCTTCTTTAATCAAGTAGTAATCATTAAAATAATTTCTCACCTTCGGATATGTATAAAAAAGAGTTTACAATAATTTTTCATAATGTAAAATTTATTTAAACAATATAAAATCGATGAAATATAATTTCAAAAAATTGTATTAACATTAAGTCTACATTGGCTCTATTATCAGTCTAACTTTTATTATATATATATTTACTTCGCTAAGTTTAATTAATTTGTTTTTTCAATTATTTAGTCGATTCACTATTGTTTGAATTTTACAGAGTGGCTGTAATTATGAAAATTCTGATAATCAATCATATTTAATCATACAATAGTTTCATTTACAAAGCAAACCTAATTGTTTATTTATTTATATAAAGATGAATTTAAAAAAAAACAAATGAAACAAACTTTTTAAATGTTGATTTCTTTGTATTAAATTAATCATGAAATAATAAAAACGAGTTATGATAAAAAAAACTAATAAGAAATTTCAACAAATAAATGATTACAGTTGGTTAATTGTCGTTACAAATATCCACAAAATGTTAGTTGAAAATACAAGTTAGGGTTTTTTACTCACCTTAAAAACAAAATGTACAACCCCACAGGGCTACCAACATATTTCATTTTCATGGTGAATAAAATATCCTACTCAACTCGAACAAAAGTGGTTTCAAGTAGGTAACTCTTTGACTTTGGCTTGCCCAAGTTGCCAACCAACCTAAAACCGCTTTTTTCCACGTGGAGTAAATACTATAAGCAGTTTTTCACGACATGAAATTAAATTGAAAAAATTGACATCAAGTTTTAACATCACTCCTGAAATGCAGTTAAAAGTATGCTTTACTATAAACAACAAAAATCATTTACTATTAATAATTCTACACTTCAAAATCTTAGCCACTCTGCAATAACAAGTTACAAGCAGAATAAAAGAAAGTATTGTATTATTGCAAATCTATGGCCACTGTTTCGCAAGTCCCATTATTTTATACATTTATAGAAGAGCGTTTATTTCCGCAGAATACTGGAAACAATCTATTGTAAGAATTGCTATTGTCACTGCTAATAGAATATGTCGTTTTCTGTAATATCATTTATATTTCTTTGCTATGGGATCCTGTTAACTGGCAATTTAACTCGGCTAGATACTGGATTCGATAAGCGAAGCCGATTACCGAATTTGTTTAAACAGGCAATGCGACCGCTTTAAAAATAATTAACAATTGTACGGAAAGAAAAGAGAAAAGAAAGATAGAAATGGTATATTACTCAACGAGGAAAAAAGTGACTTCAAGTTGGTAACCCAAGCCAAAGGCGAAGGGTACCAACCTAAAACAACTTTTGTTCGAGTTGAGTAGGATATTTTATTCACCGTGAAAGTGAAATATGTTGGCAGCTCGCAAGGCTACCAATACATTTTATTTTTAAGGTGAGTAAATGTAAGTACAAAAATTAATCGTAATAAAAAAAGAATGGACAATTTGTGTTAAAATATTTAGCGGCATTTGTTATTAATGAGGATTATGATAACAAATCTTTTATTTTTCATAATTGTGATGCGCGCAGTCTGGAAAGCTCGACATTTTATCACTAACTGCCAACGCAGATATTGTGTGAAATAATTGAAAATAATTGAATGAAACAGTTAAGTGAAAACTTAGTTTCATATTATTTAAGATATGTTCTGTTGTTAAATAATACATTTCTACGTATACGTGTATTTGTTGATTGAAATATTACGCAGATAATATTGGCAAACTGCATAATTGTCGATTACTTGTATGAACACTTCGTTTTATCACGAAATCGGTATCGAATATTAAAAACATCAGGTTCGCCGTGTTACTTTGTTTCGGGTAATCGTTAAAATTTCAAGTCACAAAGTACTTTGGATTGCTTTTTAATACGTTCATGAAATTTGGACGACTAGCCGAACATTTGTTATCTTCCACGATTATTAGTACTGTTATTTTATTATTTTTACATGTTACTTATACTCGGTGAATACAAATCCTGCAATTACTTTCGATAAATATGCGGTAAAGTTTCACTTTCGGAACGTTGACTACACGGAGTACATGTATTTGCATTATGTTTGGAAGAATTAATTATTGTTTTATTTACTTTTTTCTCTTTTTTTATTTGTTAGTTTATTCTGTTGTATATTAAATATAATTATTAATTGCGTGTATACGCGGAAGCTGATTTTCACAAAAATGAATCTTTACCAATAATTTAGAATCGGTCAGTGGTTATTAAAAAACTAAGAGTATTTTACAAATAAATAAATTCAAAATTTAGTTAAAATTACATTTAAAAGAACTAAAGAATCGATTTTTTGTTTGTTCATTTATATTCTTGTTTCAGTTTTTTAATAACCCGATACTATTTTCCGGTTTTTCAAAATGCAACATTTTCGAAGACAAAGTTTGGTTTTTATTAATAGCCTCTCAAAAATTTCCAGGACAAAGACTGCACGACTTTTAACTCAACAAATTATTATATTTATCTTTGTCCGTAAAATTTATTTCATCGTTTTAAAAAAAAAGTTTGTGTTACACATTCATTATATTTAAAAATAAAATTTTTCATTAAAACATATGTTTCGCTTTTCCAAAATATTCCACATTGTACACATGCTTACATTTGTGGAACAGTTTTTCTGAAATTGTTAGATATTTTAAATTTTATAACTTTTATACATTTATAATATTAAATAAGATATAATATCATACAAGTTATGTATTATTTTGAATACATATGAATTATATATTATGTAAAATATAAAAATTTTATAATATCAAATATATTTAGAAACATTTTTTTCAATAAAAAAAAAACATTAGAATATTAATATAAATTTCTGTTAATTTAGAAAAACTGCTCTACAAAGTTACGTTAGAATTTAGTTTAAGAAATATTTATAGAGATGGATCTCTGACAACGTTTATTAGAAAAGCGTCACAAATACAAATGCCAATGTAAATTTGGCAGCATATTTTTTTACGCACATTATATACAGAAATAACTGTGCATCGAATATGCAACTGACAGTTAATTATTCGTATCAAGTATTAAATTAAAACAATTAAATAAATATATTTAAGTAAAAAATAAAACTTTAACTTTTTTTTTCGGAAAATATAATACGTATTTGTGAGAACCAAGTTGCATAGTCGACCACCAATGTAACTAAATACTTAGGAGAAAAAAACTATTAAAACGTATGGATCGAGATATTACTCGTATCCAGAGGCCATTCGTGCTCTAAATCTTTAATATCAGTATATCAATATTTATATATATATATTTATATATATGTATAGGCACGCGGGGAAACGCGATATATATTATGCAAATTATTATCCATTTTCATTTTCAGATAATAAAACAGAACAACAAGCAAAATGTAACAATAACGAATCTAAAAAATTATACGCTACTTTCAAATGTAAGACCAACCGATCATTTTCATTTTGTACATTTTTATCGTAAATTTCTTGTTTAATTACTTTAGTTTTCAATTAAAATATCATTTGACTGAACGAGAAAAGAAATTTATTGTGATATACTGAAATGATATTATACATTTGAATTAATTAAAAAATGACTGAAACTGTTGCCCAATATAATAATCACTATTTAAAATTCGTTGATTTTTGTCGAAGGCAAATCTGACGTATTGTTTTATACAAACAAATGCACTATCTACACATTCATGCATTAATACATAATATATTAAAACAAAATTATTTCAATTCTAGAAAATTAATAAAATATATACACATAATATATAATATTATAGATAAAATAAAAAATATACACATAATATATAATATTATAGATAAAATAAAGATAAAATAATTAACATAAATTAAATTTTTAATTAATAGAAAATAATAATTACATATACTTAAAATTTTTTATGAACATTTAGGTAGACCATTAAATAAATTCGAAAACGAATTATCGATTTAAAAAAAAACTCAATTGAAACCCCTCTTTTTGTCCAAACAAAGTTACACTGAATACAATGTAAACTCTTTTTAATTCCTTACTAAAAAATCAACGAATTTTAGAATTAATAAATGTTAGTATATAAATATAAAAACATTAAATTTTTAAATAAATATATACAGTATAAGCTCCCACTTTCGTTATGCATTTCATTTTCGTCGGAAATGTTCCATTTGTTTCATTATTGAAACGCTATATCCAGTTCCCTGCTAACCAATAATAAATAAATATCGATGGCGGGAAATTTAAATTTGCTTAATTGTATACAGTTTAAGGCTGGTTTACAACGAAACAACCGAATATAAATAAACAATGAAAATATACATGCTCTGAACATTTGCGTAATTGCATCCCGACGAAAGTGAGAGATACAGTCTCGTGCAGAACGAAAGTGGGAGCTTGTAGTGTATTTGATTAACAATGAATGTTATTATATTTAAAAACAAAAATGCATGATTCAAATTAACATTCAAAGTTCGAGAATATGTAATAAAATAATTTAAAAAAATGAAGTAAATGTATAACGATAATAATAAGTGGAATTAAATTGTTACTACTGCGATCATTGACATTATCAAACTTGAACATGAACGTATATAAAATATCCGAAATTAAGAATGGTGAAGGAAAGGTGATTTTTTCTTCTTTCACTGGAACGCACGATATGGAAAAATAAATTGAATGACGGTATTTGCGTTTCAGTTCATACCAATGGTAAATAAGACACAGATCTTCCCTCGTTTTGCGATTCATTGTCGATATCTAGCCTTCTGATTCGCACTCGCTGTTTGTAATGGTATTCTTTAAGGTAGTTCTTCAACGTCTTTGGCAGCTGTAACTTATTTATATTATCGTATGTGGTTCTGGTCGTGATCACAGCTCGGCACAGATGTTGCAATGGAAATGCAAAATTTCGATGTAACGGAATAGTGAGCATCGGTTCGAAGAACATACAACATGACGGGTCCTTATAATGTTCTATTAATCCGCAAACCTGAAAATTAAACGTTTTAATCAATTTTTTTTTCTCTTTTACGCTATTAACATTATTGTTATTATTGTCATATTTATCATTCATAAAGTAAATTGTTTTGTGCACAAACCTTAAAATATAAACTTAGTTTTTTAAACAATTTATTTTCTACATTCTAGTTTTGAATAAAAGTTACGTTTAACGTGAAGCCGTAAGCTTTAATTACTAGATTAGGGCGTTCTTGATTTTTATTGAAATATATGAGAATTAATTAATATACTTAGATTTAGCACATTTTCTCAATTTGGGAGATTATTTAACGTTGAAGTAACTGAAAGTTTGTCATCAATTTTAAGAGAATTTATCGAACTCGTTTTTGAGGTGGTAAAAAAATGACTTCCGTAAATTCGTTTAAAGCTGATTAAAAAATTCCGGCTTTGTAATTGAATTAAAATTTCCCATGTCTAAAGAATGTGCTAAAACTTTTGTTAAGCATTAAATCAACAAATTTAAAATAATATTTACAAAAACACTAACTCCGTGGTAACAGGCTTACAGCATCACCTTAAGGTGAGGATGTTTATATATGCACAAAATCAAGTAAAAGTTTTATATTTCATCAAATGATTTATATTTCAACCGTGTTGAGACTTTCTAAAAATTAAAAAAAATTAAATAATCTTTCCTGGAAAGTTAAATGAAATATAAATCTATTACGTGAAATTTATGTAAAAAGAATTATCCGAACTTATAATGTAATCTTACAGTTTCTGATGCGTATACACCAGGATCATGGGAATCAAAACTAAATTTATGGTTCCATTGTTCGATTCTTGCGTGGAGAGAACGATCGTATTTACGAAAACTGACGGAAAACAAATACTCCTCTTGCGCAGAGTCGCGTAACAGAAAAGTACCATCCTGCTTGCCATCCAGCAAACGTTCCGCTTCATATCGGTCCATTTTCCCCCAGTAATAAGAACAAGCCGTAATCGCTCTTAAATCTGGTACAAGGCAGTGTACATAATCAACCTGAAACAATACAATATTTATTTAATATCGTAAAAGTCGAATTTGTATCAAATTATTAACAGACGTTAAATTTATACCCATTATATAATATATACTACAAAACCCTTGTACTCTGTAGGAATAGTGTACACTTGATTTCCACACGTTTGCTTTTATTGGAACCGGATACTTCCACATATTTGCTTTTCCGGCGCTGAAGCTCGCTGAGCAACTGCAATAGCTTTGTGCTTTTTTCTCATTGGTCAGATTTCAGCAAATGTGGAAGTCAAGTGTACTTAGTTGCTTTACTCATATATGTTGGAAAAAGTGGTACTGACCTGAGTATGAATGGGTCTTTCGAGACTTGGAATTAGTGTAAAGTCAATCTGAGACAAGGCAGTGAGAGCTGCTGCTTGAATGCCTGCATGAGCTTGAAACAGAGCAGCTAATCTATCAACTGTTATGCCATTGGGGTACACCTGAATGACTGACGGCCTGTACCCAGGCGGAGGCTCAACTCCTTCCTCCATCTCTCGAGCTCTCTGTAATCTCGCTCGTTCGTCACAATCCTACAATTATTACATTGTTTGTAAGCATTAAAACATTAATAATCTGTTGTAACGAGTGCAGGGAAACTGCCCTGTTTTTGTCCTGTTTAGAAGACGGAAACTTGCTGATTACCGAGGAGACGCGGACGGAAACTAGTCATCTTTCACCCTAGGGTGGAAACTAGCAAGTTTCCGTCCGCGCCTCCTTAGAAACAGCTGACTTCCAAATAGAACAGAAACAGGGCCACTCTCTTTATACTTCTTACAAAAAATAGTAATGCACCAGGGACGGAGCGACAATTAGAGACTCCGTCCTTGGTGCATAACATACTATTTTATAGTTTTACTTATATACATATTATTATTGTATTTATAATACATAGTTATAAATACGAAACAACACGCTTTTAGTTCAAGTAATTGAATTTTGCTACAATTTATATTTATTACTGCGTAATATTAAAATAATATAGCGTTCGTTTAAACATACTTCCATTGGAAACTCCTCTGGATTGAATCTAGATAAATCAATTACGGGACTTCGTGGCAGTGGTCCCAAAATCGGACTTTGCGGTGCTGATCTACTATTATATGCTATCGGTGCAATACTTGCACCCATCGAGTGTTCCTCTGTACGTCTATATCCAGTGCATATGCACTCTGGACTGTTGCTGCCCTGGCCTGGAATATCCGTATTCTTGGAAGCTTTGTTTTTTGCACAATTGAACTTCAATACCCAATTCGTTCGTTTCTTTTTCGACGAAATGTGATTGCATACTGGATTCGCGTCTTTGCAACGTTGTAATTTGCCTGCGGTATAAAATGTATAATTAATTAACGAACAATTTGATTTAATTTACAATTTTAATAAATGTCTTACCAGATATTCATGAAAAAGATATTATATTCTAAGAAATTCACAAACATATAATACTGATTAAAACAAACCTTTTCTTTTAACGAATGACAAAGTTTTCAGTGATCGTCTTAAGGCTGGATTAATAGGACTATCTTCCAAACTACAACTATTATTGCTATTGCCCGAATTATTTAACACGTTATCCTGTTTAACTGTCGCATCTACAAAATTGCCATTGCCATTGTTATAACACTGTTTGGACTCTTGCACATCTAAGGGTTGACTGTAAATTGACTCAAATCTGGAATTATGGTTATCCAGTTCCAAGTTCAACGGCTCGTTGTCCAAATTTTCATTTGGTTTGATTTCTTTGCTGAGAATCGCGTTGGCATTCAGAACAGGTACATTGCCATTGCTTTCGTTACCCTGTAAGTTCTCTGACTGATCCTGCTCCACTGCACTGTACACGGACGACCTCTTGAAAGTTTCAGACACTTGTTCCACGCTGTGTTTTTCGCCGTCCATTTTAAAGAATTCTCGGAGACTAGCAAACCGCTGCCCCATCCTTCATTGAACCAAACGACATGTTCGCTTCTAAATGTATCGCTTTTTCCAACTGTGGCATTTACAAATATTTCATCGTATATATTTCACTTGGACAAGCTTACTTAACATTAAATGGGTATATTCCTCGGTTTAGTTGGCCGATGCTTTAAAATTGTATTTTTAATGAAATTTATCTGGAAATGAAAAGTAAAATTAATATTGTGGTGGGGGGGGGGGGAGAATTAGTATATTACTTAACGAGGAAAACAGTGGCTTTAAGTTGGTAACCCAAGCCAAAGGTCCCTGCGGGCTAAAAATACATTTTATTTTTTAAGAGAGTAATAGCTATTTATGCACCAAGGGAGATTCGAATGAAAATCACTGAAAAAATGGATTATTACCTAATTTGGTAGGGAAAATCCTTCGCCAGAGTGACGAAAATATTATTTTTAAGCCTTTAAGATCAGTGGACTATAATATATTCTCTATAATATATTCTCAAATGAAAGTTGAACAAAACGAATATATAATACATTTGAAAAAATAAGAAATTATTAACATTGTTGTGCTATAAATAGCTAAAAAATTCAATGCTTTTATTATTATTTATAGACCTATTATTCAAAGGAAAAATAAGATAAGAAGTTTATAAGTAAAGTCATTGAAATACAAAATAATAATGCACACGTACAACAAAAAGCATTTAAAAGAAACTTTAGATTAATATTTCTTTAATCAGACTAATATTGACAGGACATTGTATAAAAAAGTGTTTGTTAATTTCCCAACAGTAAATGTTTTTAATGTCACTGTTTTTTGTTTATAATATTTTTATCAAGAACTACATTTTTTTTCTTCACACACCTGGAAAGTTCATAATATAATTTCAAACATTTTAATTTAACATTTTCAAAGAGTAACAAATAATTAGTACTATTATTACAATTAATATTTAGATTGTCAATATTATTACAAAACGAAGCCTAATAAAAATTCTACAAACACATTTATAATCATTTGCTTGAACAATTTAAATAAATTGCAAAATTAATAAAATGCAATGAAAAAGCAAACAATTCTAATTTATATAACTGATACGAGGAAATGCAACATATAAAATATAAAAGAAAAAAACGTTTAATAGACAAATAATAACAACAGCCGTCACGTCATCGCAAAATCCTGCTGCCAAACAAAGAAATGGTCGAAAAAAACTATTTATAGTTGCGCACAATAGTCAACTTGCAAAATCATAAAAGTACCGATCAATTGGGCGCGATTCGATGAAAAAACAACAGGGAACCGCGTGTCCATACTTTGCTGACAGTTACTGCGCGACGACGAATTGCACGAAAACAAGTGTGTTTTCGTGTGCAGCCGCGGAACAAGGACGGGCGGATTCGTGGCCGCGACAGACGCGCGACACCACTGACCGATGAGTCACGCGCGGACTCGTCGTTTAATTGCAAAATATCGTCGGCAAATCCACTCGTTCGGCTAACTCACGATAAACAGCTAGGAGACGATGGTCAAGTTGACGGTTGACGGATGGTACGCGGAAATATAGGCGCCGCGGCGCCAAAATTGCCTGGCTACTTACACGGCGGTAATTCCCGGCTGGATCATTCCGGCTTAACGAGACGCGCGTGCCCGCACCGCCGGATCCGTTACTCGTTTAGCCGCGTTGACAGCTCACAAATTTAATTGTCAATGAACAATATGACACTGCAGCCATCTTTGTTTCGCTACTGCCATATTACATTTTCACAGTGTAACGCGCGGGGAAGGTGTCAGGTCGCCAAAAGGTTCGACCTTCCAAATGACTAACGTTACGGAGTAAAGTGATAGGAGACTACAAGGGATACTTACGGCGTGTCATTCTGCATGCAGAATGCGTTCTTAAATACACAATTGATGCATTGGATAATTTAATCAAGGGGCGTTTACGGAAGCGCATGATTCCGGAATCGATTGTCATTCAATATCACGGACTGTCACGGAGTTAGTGGGTGCTTCCGATAGGTCCGCGTGCATGCACGCGTGCAGACCTCTCTGTGTTATATAGATGGTAAATGTGTTCTGAA
>JABFPN010007028.1:0-10813 GCA_022817305.1 Leptoteleia sp. ZL-2020 | reverse complement strand
CATAGAATACTATACAATGTGTATAGAAAAAATTCCCAAAAATTATAAGTGATACACATACAAAGAACGTATAGGTTCAGTATTCCAGGATTTATTGCTAAATATGCTATTTATTTTTCTCGGTGTACTTTTTCCTATAAATTTCTTGGAATTTTGGTGGTTTATGGCAAGCTATATAAAATTTTTTCATGGAAACTCCCCTATAACTTTCGACGGCCTCCAATTTTTCACTTCTCATATCAAGCCTCGGCAATACTTTCGTAAACAGTATCGAATTAATAATATTTCATCAACAAAGTGTGAGCGCACGTTGGTTTGATTATTAACAACCGGTCAGAGTTTGGCAACACGGGCACACACTCGTCGATGTTGTTTTCCGCTCGCTTTGCATATATATTGAAATTCATTGTGCCGCCTAATTTGAGCTCAGCAGTACGTGTTGATTTCTTTATGAAGTCACGAGAGATGGGTTTGTCTGGAATTATTAGGCGTATTGTTTGGGATGGTCGTGGTGAATTGACAGTTTAATAGGTCGCTCGGTCAACGATCAACGGTGCGTGCGATACCAAACGAAAAGTACAAAAGGAAAAAAAAAGGAGACTTCGGACGAAAAAAAAAGAAAAAAAAAAAAAAAAAGAAGGATTCATCGATCAACGTTGCTTTCTTTTGTGCATCAATCGTTAAACCACCATTCGTTTTTTGTCAATCCCCAATGATACGACGAATTTTGAAGACGCACTTTTTTCTCACTTTTTCGCCGCCAACTTTTTCAATTCTTTCCTCCTTTTTTTCTCTCAATCTCTCCTTCTCCCTTTCTCCTTTTCTTTTCCTTCGACCATTCGCTTTAAAGTTTAACGACCCGACTAATGATACAGTTACTTTTCCGGCGACGCGAAAAATTCGGCACGCGTAATGGCGATATATTTTTCCGTCCGGCCCGGTATAAAATCCGCCACGAATATTGAAAGGGGCATTGCGGTGTAGTTGAATTTGCGAAAAATTGATTCGACAGCGGAAAATGTTTAGCCCCGTTAAATTATTCATAAGCGCGCGACAAAGCGAAGCGCGGGCGTTGTTTATTTAGCGCTCGGCTATTTGACGTGGTGCCGGCCGTACCCGTCGAGGTTTTCCAGTCGAGCTTCCCGCGGAGGGCCGTTAATTAAACAGCGGTTAATTGAAGTGCGGCGCTAAAGCATGAAATTGGACGAAGATTTCGAAAGAAATTAGATTAACAAACTGTCGCGATTAATTATTTCGAGTATTCAGTTGCGAAAGCGCCGATCCGGTATTCAAATTGAAATCAGGCCTTGGCTCGAATTAATTCGACAAACCGTACGTCGAGCATACGATAAAAGTTTGAGTTAAAATGAAAATTTCAATGTAAACGACGTAATCTTACCGAGATAAAAAAAAAAAAGAACACTACCAATACCTCGTTAGGCTCTCGAGCGGCGAGGCTAATAATTACATAAATCGTTGGAAATTGTTTGTCGAGCGAGTAAATCACTTAAAATTTAAACGTCAGTCGAAGGCCTCCGGAATACTTCAAGGGGGGTCAGTTTGTTGTTCGATGGAAATAATTACACGTTGGTTTGAATAGGAAGTCGAATGGTACGTCGAGCTCGCTGAAAAATAAGCGCCAGAGAGGGGGCCGCCCGCGTCTAGCTCCGGAGCACCTCCGGAGGAGTTCCAGAGTAGCTCCGGAGGAGCCACGGAGAAGCTCCGGAGGAGCCGTTTGCTTATCTGATCGACGGCTCCGCTCTCGCTTCGACGCCACGGATACGCGCGCATATCATTAATGACTGGCCAGCCATCGGAAGAAATATCTTCCGAATCGCAGGATAACGTACTTTCCATCTAAAAATACCACCTTTTTCTTACGCTTTGTTCAGTGGTGTCCACTTTGTGCTTACCTTATAAGCGAATAATATTATTTAAGATTAAATAATATTCAAAAATTTTGAAAAAATTGTAATTTTCCGTTGTAATTTAAGGACATGATAGGTAAGATTGCAAAAAGTACAATAAAAAATTGTACAATTGTATTTAAACATTTGTAAAAATAAAGTGAAAAATCATACACTCTGAAAAAAGTAATAGTAAAATTGACAACAATTTATATTCATTTGAAGATATCTTCGAAGAGTGAAAAATTTTACTATTAAAAATAGTAAAAATGATAATTATCAAAGCAAATTGTAATACTCGTCTACTAATATTTACTGCGTGACTTTTAAATTTTACTATTATTAACAGTAGAAATAATTACTTTTCCAATATATCCCCAAATTGATACAAAAAATAATAATTTGTGATATATCTTTTTTCTCAGTGTAATATTTCCAGTATTCAGTGTACACTCAAAAACTGTCTATTTAAGAATAATAGAATCTTTCTTAAAGTAAAAATAATTCTATTTATGATAAATAGATTCTATTCAATGTAAATAGAAATTCAACTGCATTTTTCTCAGTGTAGGGTATGCCTCCCTTTTGATTGCCAACTGTTCCGAAGGATTTTAAATTTTCATAGAAAATTACATTCAACGTTACCCTTTGCACTTTTATTTCTCGAACAAAACGTTGCATTCCACAGTGGAAATGTAAATAAAAGTGAAACGATTTGAGTTTAAAAGTGACTCTCTGAAACTATGCAGGATTCAATGAGGGAATTGGCTGAAATGAATCTGCGACCGTTGCGGTGAACTTTATATGCACGATAATAGTAAAACGGTTAAAGTGATAGAAGGAGCGAACTCATTTTTCCCATCGCATAAATCACAACGACTCATCTGTTGCGTGGCGCTCGGCCCTATCTTTCGGCCGTTGTAAAAAAGTCGAGAGCAAGATAATTGTAAAAAGAAGTCGCGCTCTTATCTGTCTCGTCGGCTTTACAAGTTGCACTCTCATAACACGCCACGTCACGTAAATGGTAACTTTTGCCGAACCGATAATGTACCATTAATACCGCGCATCAAAATACCTGCACTTTACGAGCAGCGGCCAGTTTGGAATTAATAACATTCGACTTACATAAGCTATCTCGTGTATGTGAAAAAATACACGAATAACGGCCTCTCGTGGCGCAGTTTTACGGTCTTTTTCGTATTTTTTTTTCACTCAAACTGCTAAAAGGATATTTTATTTAACGTCTAAAATAGACAGAGTACAATTAAAGTGAATTGAATGCAAATTTCATCGTACAGAATTTACTGCACTCAGAGAAATATTATGGATAAATTCCAATAAGCTCTAGTAAACGAGCCATATTGAGCAGATTTTCATTTTTTTTTTTGTTTTTCAACGTTTAGATTAACTTTTACCATAGTTATAATGGAGAACAATTTAAAATTGAACAATTTGTTCAATTGGTTATTTTGTTCTGTTCAATTTTAAATTGTTCTCTGTTATATCTATGATAAAAATTAATCTAAACTTTGAAAAAATTGAAAATCTGCTCGATACGGTTCGTTTACTATAAATTATTGGAATTTTTCCACAACATTTCCCTCAGTGTCTATTTTTTCTCTTTTTTGTATCTTCATTAATCTTTAAACTATATCATTAAACAATTCTGCCCAAAATATTAAACTATATGCAAATTTTACAATATTATTTAAAGTTTTCGTAAATCAATTAACATTTAAATGAAAAAATGTATTTATTAATTAAATTAATATTAGAAATTGTCAATGTATACAAAGGACGCGTATTGCACACTTAATTTAATGTTCAAACTCAAAATATATGTTAATTTGCAATTTATTGACTCTTTATTGTACTTTAAATGCTGATTCTACAAATATTTTTCGAAGATTTCATCGCTTTGACGTAACAAATAAACATGTTAATTTATTCATACAGTTTATCACGGCAAATTTTATGCTTCACTTAAAATCGGGGTAATAGTATTACACGCTCTATTCAAATAAAAAATAAAGGCATAATTCCAAAACATAATGAGAATTAAAAAATAGCCGTCCATTTAAACGAAAATGCCACATAGCGAGGTAAAAACTCTTTACTCGCAGCGAATAAAGACATTTATTTACAATAATTTATTCATTGCAAATAAAAAATTCACGGAGAATAAATGTTGAATTATCATGAAAAGTACTTCGAATAGAAAATAGAAGTAAAAAAAGTCATTCTTTATGAATCTATGTCGGGTATCTATTTTTTTTTTTTTTTTTTTTTTGAGGGAATAAAATTGAAAATTGAGTAAAAAATGTAAAAGAATTGAATAAAATTCGTGTATAAATATAAAAAGCAATATTAAGCTGAAATCGCAGTGCTGAAGTCATGGAGTTAGGGTAATTTTAATTTATTTTTATTGAATGAATTAGTATTAAAATTTTCGAAATGATAAATGATTCTTTTAACTCTGGAAAAACTGTTATAAAAACAGCATTTTCATCACACTCAGAAAAATAGGAGAGAAAAAATTATTGTTTTTAACTATGTTTCAGATGTATATAGTAAAAATTCCACCAATGTTTTTTTTTTAAAGCAAAGAAACTAGTTTTAAATGTTATATTTATAGATAAAATCAAAATTTTTGAAATTGAATATTTCGCACAAAATCAATATCTCCCATTGTGAACAAATGACTTATAACTGAGAAATGTTTATAATTAAAAATATCCTAATCTAGTAATAAACGACCGACGTTTCACCCTAAGGAACAAAAGTAACATGAACCTAAGTATACAGGAAAAGGGTTGACGAGTATGAATGAAATAAAAGTTGCGCTACGCGTGAAGAAATGAGAAAAATGTGCCGCACGGCATGCGAGAAATGTAAAATAAGAGAGGCAGCACAGGTGAATCACGTAGTTAGCGCGCTACCAATTGTTATCCTCGGTGTTAACACACTGTTTCAGTCATTTCTCCGTCCGTCGTGTTTATCGATTCCGTCCCCAACGCTTTGTACATTTAACGCAAATAATAGGACACGAGTTCCATTAAGATACCACGCGTGTACTTATATATGTTAATCAGTTTACGCTGCCGGGATTTCAAAACGCTGCGCGTTAACGTGTTGACATCTCGTAATAAGCATACGGCGTCGTTAACGAGGGATCGCTCGGCTCTCCGCAACCGAGAGACAAACATTTTCGTATTAGAAGTTGCGAAATTTCCAGCCGTAAAAAGTCGAGGGTCCAGGTGAGAAGGGGAGGGGGGTCAGGGGGGGGGGGGTACACCGGCGATTTCTAATGGACGGCATTTGAAAAGTTAGTGGCGGAAAATTGCGTGAATAATGCATTAAGTGAGCTAATGCCCGACGCAAGCGTCGCATCTGACCGCAAAATATGAAAGGATGCAACGAGATTATGGCGATCTAAGAGGCATTGTTCCCGCATGCGGCGCAATTGCGAGCGCTTTTCGTTAATTCGCGATTAAGATATAAAGGCGTACTTTTATGGCGCTTCCGACGGGGAATTAATTGAAATTTAATTGGCTGATTAACGAAATGAAACGATATGGGCTCGTAAAGCTCGTCGTCGGACGGGGAGCGAGGCGAGCCGAGCGAGTTGCGCCGAGCCGGCCGAGTTGCGCCGGCATCGCATAGGATAGCTGCCGGTATCAGTCATTGACTTTTATTGACAAACGCGAAATTCACTGTTTTCGCGCGCGCACACACACACGTCAACGCGGCATTGTAAATATTTTAGATAAGCCCGACGAAAAGCTTGCTTATCGCCACTTTTATATAATTCGATGATTTACGATCGTTTGTTCCCACTGGAATTCAATCGTGTAATTCGGATTCTCTTTTTAACCTCGCCGAGAGAAATTTTCGGTTATTCTAACTATAAAAATAAAGTTGGTTTTAGAGTCAAAAGTATAGTGCAATTCACTTCGTGTAAATAAGTATTTTAGATTGAATCAACTATAAAGAAGAATTGAGAAAATTAATTAATAATAAAAAATAAATAATAAGGCTAGAAAACATAACTACAATTAAAATTTTTTAATATAAATAATAATAATAATAACTGTTTAATATAAATCAAAATCCAACTGCATTTTTCTCAGTGTATATGTCTTTTCTGAATACATTTTATAATTTTTTATTGTACTTTTGTACATTTGTCCCTTATGTCCTCAAAATACCAAAAAAATACAATTTTTTCAAAAAGTTTCTCTTAACCTAATTTATTATCTTCCCTTATAATTATTATTAATTACTAATGTTTATACCATATATTGGTCAATACTAATACAACACTTATTAGTACAGAAGAAATATAGTCCAATTAAAGCAACAGCTTAATTCTTAATGTTGATTAATAATAACAACGATGAAATGGTACAATTTTGTATTACTAACAATTATAAATAAAGTATCGTGTCTAATCGATGTGCAATTATCTTCATTTATTATCATTGGTCATTTATCATTGTCTCAGTTTTACTTCGTTATTTACGACGAATTAATTATTTTTCATCTGTGCCTTTATACATCCCATTTGAGATTACAAACAGAGGATTTTTTTTTTTTTTAATGAAAGTTAATAATGTGATCAAGATTAATTTGAAAAATCTGAATAATTTGATGGAATAAGAAGCCGGTACAGTGCGTCCTTGGTAGCACACGGCCACTGACCACAGCCAAGAAGAGGTCTGTTAAGATGATGAACAAGTGACTTAATTGGCGCTGAATATTTTTACCTAATTTACAAGTTTTTACGAATTATCCGCATTCGTGCCAAGTTTACGCACGTTTTACGATCGCGACGGATCATAGGAGCGGGCAAAAGTTATAAAACTCATTTTTCATTTCGCCGATAAAGAAGTTACTGCTTTATAGCTTCTGTTTATTTTTATTTCCCTGTTTAAATATTGTTCGTAACTGACTAATAACTCGTGGCAAAGAGAAATCGACGAACGTTAAATTTGCCTACTTTCAACGTTCAGAAGAAAATTACGAGTAATTAATTTATTAACAATACACTTCAATTTGTTATATTTGTAACAATTATTCTTATTTCACATAAATCATCTTCTTTAATTTGTTTCAAATACTTCAATTATGCGTTTTATAGCATTCTAAATTCTACTTCACGCCGGATGTTAACGAACGTGCCAGAATTGGCATAATACTGGCAGACAGTATTGGCAAGTCTTCAAAATAATTATAATTATTATAATTTATAACTAATTTTACACACAGTAACTAATTTATGTTACTTGAAAACCAAAATTAACAATAGTTATGTGGTTCTTAAAATGATTGATTTTGATAATGACGACAAAAATGTGGAAAATAATTTCAAACATGTCAAACTCGAGCAATGAACCTTCAAATGTTTGATACATTATTGTTACTTTCGCCAAGGAAATTCATCGTTTATAATAATACATTGGACTTTTCATTTTAATCGCATCACTCAAACCGCAAAATAATCTCTTCTAGACAGTTGGGACAAAAAAAAAAAGGATGAGCATGTCCCAATTTACCACGAAAAGTGTAAGGTAACGTCGAGAAACGCGTTTAAAGTTTTAATTAGCCAATGGGATTAAAGATTGAACTTTCGCGTGCTTGAAAACATTCAAACTATGATACAAATAAGGTGTATTAAACCGTACTGTTCAAAATATAATAATAATGATTCAGCCGGAATAATGCCACTGTCACTATACAGAAAAAAAGTTATAATAAAAATTACTATACCTTCCAACGTTGGAGGGTTTATCGTCTATGATGTTTGATACAATTACTATACCAAAGTAATAATATTATTGATAAATAGTTGAAATTATCATATATATAATATAACTTATTATGTTGGTTGATAAATTATATTGAACTTAAAATTATTCTATTATAATTTTTCTCACTGTGTGATATGGTAAACATTTTTATATGATCCTGTAAAGTTGCCACGATATATGGTAATTATTACCATACTGAATATAAATCTACTACTATATCATACATAAAATTTTACTGCAATGGTGTGGTAAAATAGTAGTAAACACTGTAGACGATATCCTTCCAACATCAGAAGGTATATTGATTTTAAATACAACTTTTTTCTCTCAGTGTATTGATGAAAACAACATTGATGAAAACGACCGAGCATTATTTCTACTTGAAAAAGAAATAAAGAAAAGAGTGTTGCGAGGAGAAAGAGTGTGCAAACTCGAACGGAAAGATGGGCGTAAAGAATTTTCCAGCTGATAGATCAATCTGTCACGAGGCAATTGGACACACAGGTGTAATTTTCCTCACGCAAAGTCCATCGCCCGCGGAGCCTCGTAACAGAATCGAGAATCGCTGGGAGGCCGAATTTGCCGTAACATCCGGTACTAGTGGTCGAAGCTACTACGATGGATACCGAGATTGCCGCAGAACCTACCGCAGCGACCTCTTCCGGGAACATTAGTCAGACCGATTACTCGCCTCTGTGTCCTTATTACTGTTGTTTTTATAAACGATCGAGGAAATCCGGAATTACGTGCGTTTCAATCGGTCTTCTGCATTTCCACTGGATCATACATTTTTCCCATCAACTAAAACCTTTCTCGCACTCCAGTCCCGATTTCCTACCGACCAATACGAAAAATTCATCGGCAGCTTTGACATAATTCATTGTTGGAAAATAAAATTTTGTCAATTAAAAATTATATGCACTCACAAAACTGTCTATTTAAGAATAATGGAATCTTCTTATGTTTAATAGATTTTCTATTTAATATGAGTAACAATTCTTAAAGCAAGGATAATTCTATTTATGATAAATAGATTCTATTTAATGTAAATAGAAATCCAACTGCATTTTTCTCAGTGTGGAATTATTCACTCACAAAAATGTTTATTTAAAAGTAATAGAATATTCTTATATTAAATAGGATTTCCATTAATTATATGGACAAAGCGAAATTCTATTTATAATAAGAATAAATTATTCTTAGAAAACATATATTTATACAAAGAATTATTTCCATTTATATTAAATGGATTTGTTTTAGAGAAAAAGAATAAAATAGTTTTGGTTTAAGAATATTCAACGGATGATAACTGAATATTCTTATTTTTAATAGATTTTCTGTTAGTTTGAATAAGAACATTTTTTTGGTACAGGTTTCTTAACGCAAGCATATTTCTTTTCTGAGTGTTGCGATTGAAATTTACACGATTCTGCAAGTATTGTATAGATTCTTCCATCATTGCTTTGCTACGGCACACCGTACAATGACAGCTTTGTGTTTGAACTAGTTTTATATATTGGCTTTTATTTATACGCTTATGAGGTTAAATTTATAATTATTTATCTTAATAATGCAATTAACATTGAAATATTCAGTGTGGAATTAGAGCAGTGTATCAGTCTCAATGTAATATTACACCCAGAGGGAAAAAATTATTATTTTTATATAAATATACATTGAAAGAACTAAATTCTTATTTTTAATTGATTTTCAATTAATTTCTCGAATATAAATAAATGGCCTTTATTTAAAATAAATAATTTTACTTTAATTCAATTCAATTTTTTCTTTGTTTCAACTAAATTTTGTCAAATAAACCTATTTATTTAAAAGTAATAAATTTTTTCTCTGGATGTATTCGCAACATCAATAGTTGAAACAAAAATAAGGAACAAAGTTACGAATTATAAATTGCATTAAAAAAACATTTATTATTTAATGGCTACGCTAATTTTATTAGCAATATATAAACAATAATAAATGTAAAATTTAGTCGGTCACACAATGTTCATCTATCAATATCAAAATAATGAATTAATTACTAGATATAATTAATTAATTAAACAAACCTTGACTGATTCTTCAGAAGCGGGTTTTTCATTTATCATTAATAGATCGAATTAGGACACGAAGTATGGAACAGTCAATCGTACATGTATATATGTGTGTGTATTTTATTGGATCGGAAAATATATATATACTTAGAAGAAAGAAAAAAAGTATCGAATAAATTTTTTATCGAGAAAACTGTACCGTTGATGTAACGCCAATTGATGTTGGTGCAATAATGTTGCAGTGTTATAATGTATAAATAAACTTTGTTTTTTGATTTTTTTGTTATTAACTGATAATATGTCTGTTACAATTCTAAAACAATTATTAATTACCATCTAATAACTCATAAATTGATAACACATTAGTAATTAAGTTGCAAGAAATTGCAATCAACTGCAAATTAAAAAATAAGAAATATTTGGTACGAAATACCACAACGATATCATTGATTTCACATAAAACAGTCAATACTCGATAGCAACATTAAGACAAATTTCAGTATAAACCTGTCCACAATACGTAATCATTAAATCGCCGCGAGAACCGAAAAAATCTCATTTCGTTCAAAGCAATTGGTCCCTCCCCCTGCCGTCGCCATTATTTCAAACTGAAATTAATGTGTAAAAAGGGGGAAAAGGGACGTAAATGGGCAATCGTCGAAACGAATTTTGGAGTGCGCACGGGTTTGCCGAAACAAGCTCGGCTGTAATAATTAAAGTTCGAGGCCCCATAAACAAGCCGTCTCAATTAACGGAAAGCAATTGCTTTTGGGAGAAACGCGCGTGGCAGTTTGTTTAGCGACGCATTACGGCCGCGTGGCGCGAGACTTTACGCCAGCGATAAATATTTCGCCGCGAGACCTGTCGCGGGCCGCAATTTAGGCGCCCGCGCACCAACCGACGCCGGTCAATTCTGGCCGATTGAGACGCGCCGAGTGAGTTGCGCGCGAAATTGAGGAAGCGCGCCGGAAAGCAAAGGAAGAAAGTAAAAGAAGAAGAAGAAGCGCGAGATGCGAGTAGGGGGAAAGAGGGGGGGGGGGAG
>JABFPN010007027.1:0-10815 GCA_022817305.1 Leptoteleia sp. ZL-2020 | reverse complement strand
AATTTCGGTAAAACAAAAGAAGGCGCGCTGTTAGGCCAACGCAATACACCGTGTTGATCTTACATATATTGTCTATGTTGAATCAATGCCATTTTGCTGTGAACCCTATGGCGTATTTTTTCCCGTGCGGATTTTAATAACAAGAATTCGTAAAATGTTAAATAATATCGTTCTTTATTGTATAATTAAAGAAATGGGGCAATCTAACGTATAATTTACATATGGATATACTTTATAGTTTCCACTAACACATTATTATTACACAATGGTCAGTGAAATTACTTTGCGGTAATCCAAAATTGACCCATTTCATGAGCCATATCAAGTTTCACAACTGTGATGATAGGAGTTGCACCTTTAAATGAGGTTACATTTGTAAGTTGCTCCAAAACTCATAATCCGCGGTGCAATAAATTATATGAAACCGAGTTATAAAATGCTTTATCAAACGCAGAAACTTGTCGTTTATGCAATTCAGCGTTTAATTACTTAAATATAAAGTTTCGCGGCATTGTTTTCATTCGGCATAACATTTCAAGTCATTTTAATAAGCAAAAGGTAAGTGGCGCAGGGGTTGACCACTTGAAATGCACTGCAAGGAAGAATTTTAAAAACATTTCTTAGAATATTTCCATAACAAGGTCATAAAATAACTATTGTGATATATGTGCACTCGGCATTCAATATTCCATTATGCATTGTGTACACAAAGGGTGGAAGATTTTTCCTCAAAAATTCTTTATAAACAGAAGTTTATTATTTTTTTTTTAACTGTATTTAAGATATTTCATCATCTTATGAAAAATATATAATTAGTTAATAATATATTTCATCCTGTATAACATAACACGAACAAAAGAATTAAATATTTAATGTAAAAATTACGAAGCAAAAATGTTATGCTAAAAGTACACAAAAATTGACGTTCGTGAAACTGACTTTCTCTATTTAATAATTGGAAATAATTTGCTTTCATAATACAGTTTAATAGCAATGGTATTCTTGAAGTGTCCTCGTCAAAGGTTGTTTAAAAGCGAACGTAATTTAGCTACACAGTGATATATGGAACACCAAATAACCTTGCTTCGAATGTACATACCAGTTCCGTTAACTGTGTCGGATCTCGCGTGCGATCAGACGCCGGGTGATTTTTTTCATCGATCTTATTCGAACATAGTTATTCAATTTGCCAGTCGTGTCGAATGCAAAAACAAAATTCATTATGAATAACATCCCTCATTAACACGACTGAATTCATGAATGCCTGCGGTAACCTTGCACGTTCAACTAAAGGTCGTACTAAACCACGAATAATTACCAATGCAAATATAAATCTTCGCACACCTAAACCGTCTATCAAATCATGCAATTCGTTTTGTACCAGTCAAGTTCGACAACGTAAAACGTATTAAATTGTTTCCCACGGAAATACTCTTTTCATGCTTCTATATTTATATTGAATTTTACATTCAAATTCCGCGTAATAAAAAAAAATATAATCATTTGCATTATAAAAGAAATTTAATACAAGAAAACAAAAATATATTAATGCAAGCAAAAGCACTATAATTAAAACTAGAAAAAGTACGAAAATTTTTATTTTATTGCACTAACTATATCATCACAGTTACGTAAACTGACATTTTTATGATTACAAACGAGGACATCGTTGAGTTTATTTAAAATTTCCTCCTGAAAAACATCCTTAATTATCATAACAATGTTTATTTTTCTACGCGTAACTAAAATTTGTGAAATCCATTTACATTTCAAGTGAAAAGTTGATTTCCCCTCTTTCTTCCCTCTTTATCAAGTGATAGGCTCAACCAACGACAATTTTTTTACATTAAAAATTACCTACAATGTTATCATAAAAAGTATGTTCCTTGCATTGAATTTTTATAAACTAAAGCAATCAATTCTAAATCATCCTTTAGGATCTGAATGTTTTTAACATAAAATAAGATTATAGGAGGAAAAAATTTACCACCCTATGTGAACATTAAAAAATTAAAGAACTTTTATGCAATAACGTAATACTTTCACGTACACGTTTATTTTGGTAAACACGTAGAAGCCAGCGAGTTGTCATTCATAATTCATCTCGGTTCTAAAGCACGCCTCTCCTGCGGAGGATCTCGCGGCGAAAACAAATTCGCCGACTCTTGTAACTTGTAACGCTCAACACCTTTCGCGAACAGACGCCGGTCACGCAATTGTCTGAATAACTACTCTCTCGCGTGGTCTCGGGCTGCTCTTATTAGGTTGTTGCAAGCGCAACATAACGGTGAATCCGCATGGTTCCCAAACCCTGTCCCCCTTCTTCCTTTCGTTGCCTATCTTTATCCAAACTTCCTGTTTCGTATCGGCCCGTCTTCGTCAACGGAAGGAACGAGACGGCCGTTGAATTGATCGCATCCGCAGTTACCCTGATGGCAAAAAAATGGGACTTGTTGCGCCTAGACTTGCGTGTTCTGTCATACACCACTCCTTCTAATCGTTTCCGACGATTCTTCTCTACCAACAACTTGCAAATACAACGAAACACCTGCTCTAATTCAATATATTATCTCAAACTGTGCTCTGGCGCTTGAAGTATCACTTATCGTAAATTTATTATGGTTTCGTTTTTCTCATTTTCATTCCCAAGAATACAATAAGAGACACGCTTTTTCTACTGTCTCTTTAAGTTTGATATTTACATTCAAATAGATGAAATCAAACATCATAAAATGTAAGAAAACAATCTATTCAACGAATTCTATTATAAAAGAGCGACATGTTTAATGGTGTATGAAAATTAAAAGAAAAATAAATGATCATAAACATTAACTAAAAAAAAAAAAAAAAATTAAAGTGGCTTATTTAAAGAGTTTCCATAAAGGTAATAAAAATGTCAATTCTTTTAATTATCTTAACTCGTACGGATAAATCGTTAACTATACAATGTATTAATTTAGCATCTAATTCATACATTTTCTATCATATGCAAATTACGTCACATTTAATTACGCCCATATACAATGTCTGTCTAAATTCTATAACTACGACGTAGGTAAAATAACAACTGCTTTGTATACGAGTTAATACATTTCTCATTTTTTCCTGGACAAACTAAGTTAATTTAGCGTGAAGATAAATTGAATTTTAATGAATATGAAATGTTGATTAGTTATTTGCATTTGGCAATTATGCAAATCACCAAATTCTGAACTTTCAAGAACTATAGAAAATGTTCCAGTGAGAGCCTCTTACGCGAAGGAATTGCCGCGCCGCTCATCGATACCTCACAACGCGAGCAAGATGTGCGTTATCGATTTCTCACCGCTCCGCGCTATGAAATATTACGTTACGTGCGTGCTCTCGAAGAAACATATACCCTCCATTCAATTAGGACTTTTCTTTTCGTACTGAGAAATTGTTCGCAATTCGTTGATTCATTAATGATATTTAGATTTGGAACCAATACTAATTATTTTCTTTTTAATTCTATTAATTAAAATTATATCAGCTCCTCTAATAATATGTTGACAGAAGTAAGAAAAAAATTGACTTCTTCTTATATTTATAACTTAAAAGATGTACTGTATATTTTATTTAAAAACTTCACATAAGTAACGTTTTGTTTAACTTCTTGATTTATTATAAACTATGTTGATATTTTAATTAAACAAATATGACTTCGACGGTTTAGATTATAATCATTAATTATGTAGTGCTCATCAAAATATACCCCAGTTTCCTATTAACAGCTAAATAGAAAAAACATAATTGCCTTTGAAAAGCTACGCGTTATCTTCAGCTGATACACGTCACCGAGAAAGAGGATCAAACGAACGGTATCTATGGTTACGCCAGTAATTTCGCATAGGGAGTATCGATAGTCTTTGGGAACAAAAAGTTCATGGTTAAAGAAAAATTTTAATTAAACTGTTAAAAATGAAATGCTTTTGAGGGTATTAAATTATTCGAAAGACTGACTTACACATTTCATCGAATATGAATTATATTTCAAAATAGATAAAAAATGAGTTAAAAATTAGAATGTTGATAACCGAGGCCTTGCAAATCATGCATTATTCTTTTGGAATGATTAATATCCAATTAATTAAAAAAAGTCATATTTCAAATATAAAAGATATATACATTCGTATAGTGTTACATAAAATGTATTTATATCGGTACATATGAAACTGCTGTAAAATATCTATAAAGATGTTCTACAAGGTGAGACGTCTTAGATTCTGCCACAAAATCGAAATGTTCAAAGTGAAAAAAAGTTAGATGATGGTGTAGGAGACCGCAATAGAAACGCTTCCAAGTTGTCAGTATACCCATGGGATCAACTCCAGTGTTATCTGGATAGTTTCAACCACGTCTTAAGCAGAACATATGGGAATACACAGCGAATGGAAAATACGCATGCTATGCGGGACAATGGAATATCATTTGATATTTTCCAACGTGGTATTCGAGTATGACTCATCTAATAAATATAAAAGTACCCAAATAAAAACGGTATGTGTATCGTAAAGTACGGTACCCTTTTATCACATATACTGAATTTGAAAAAAAAAAAAAAAAAAAAAAAGGGAAAAATGAGGAAGGGAATACAATTCTAGTCCCTCGAAGGTTAAACGTATATATAATATATATATATAAAATTCTATTTATGTAACAGCAAACTACGGTGAAATTTTCTTCGACTGCTAAACGTCACTATAATGAAAAATTATGGCACTTTTACAGAATTTGGAATTATACTTGAATTTTGGCAAGAAACAATTATTCTTTTCATATTTTGTTTTACTAATATATTATTGTTGAAAGATTGGGATAAATTTGACTGAAGTGTAACGAAGCTGTTGTGGTCCGATATCAAACCGAGTTCGTTAACAAAAGGATGGTGGAAAGGATCACGAATCGCGACATCCACCATATTACACCTATGTACTACCCGCAGACCATTCTCGCACAGCGGTCCCAGATAGAGACAACTCAAGAACTCTCAACAGTAAGCCCCTAACAGCAGAGGTTGCACCCGCGTAACTGAGAAGAGTAGGCAACCGGTTGAAGGGTCAGATTACATTAGTTTGAAACACAAAACACAAAGTGGAACGGAGAGACCGTGGCCCTTTTATTTGTTTACATTGATCACTTGGCGCAGGACATTGAAAATCTAATAATTTTCCATCGAGCCACTTTATCCCTAAACATTCCTCTCGGCGTCCTTTTATTAAATTGCGGAAGTCGCCGTGAAAACTTGAAGGAAAACAATCGGCAAGTCCATAAATTACGAATTGTTTTAGAACAATTAAGGGGACTTGTTGAATGAGCCGGAGAAGCTTTGTTGATTTCGAGCTGAAGAAGTCGAGTGCCCTCGAGTAATCGATCGGGGATTTGTTATTAATTAGGTTGAAATGTACTTTAATTGAAAGACGGCGGCGCCGGTGTCGAATTAAAAGCCCGCAATGAAACGTCTGAAATAGACGTGCCGGCGTAATGATTTTTGCACGGGATGGAAATTGCGCTGCCGAGTGCGACTCAGAGTCCAAGTATTTCCAACAAATATAGACAAGTTCCGTGAAGTTGCGACATTAATAGGTCGCACTGTCGGGACAGATTGCAGCCGGCGAATAACTATGAAAACCGACACCCATGATTGTTTAACTTCTCCGAATGTAATTGCCAAACAATACGCTCGATGCAAAGTGTAACCCCCAAGAAAATCGACGAGTTATCTCTTCCCGAGCGTTGAATAATTCATGCGCCCGGTTTAGAAATCAATAACGGTTGCTCGTTGGCTTCAATTGGCGAATGAATGAAATAATTAAGCGCGCGCACGGGCCTAATTATGAAGTAAATAAAATACGCGCGAACGTTGTATTCCGCGCGACACCGCTCAAATATTGCTCGCACGTTGGTTTAACGTGGAAACCAAGTTTTCGCATCGCACTAAAGCCCAATATTAGCGCCTTAATTGCGCCAAACTTGACGCAGCCATAACATAACATAAATTTTCGCCGACAATTTACCGGGCGTAGGTGAGCGCGCGCGCGCGCGCTCGCGGTTAAAGCATACACAATTATTTCCGGGATTAATTGCCGTAATTTCGCCGGCGGCTATTAAGCCGCGAAATCTTGTAAAATGACGTCGATTTTTCTTATTCGCGGCAACTTAATGGCCCTGTCGGCCCAGCGCGAAAATAATCACTAACCATTCGTCCGCCCTAAGCCCGGCCCATAAAACACAACTGCTTTCCCATCAAAATCCCGCGCGATCATTTCCGCCGATCGAAACTTTTTTTTTTTCTTCTTTTTTTGCTCATCGTGGCCCTCGCAATTTCCAGCCGCGCCTCCGATAATTGTACCCGCGACTTAATGAACTATCTTTTCCGCGGCAAAGTTGTCGCGAATAAGATAACGAGGCGAAAGGAGGAGTCCTGAAATTTCATCCGCTAAAACCCCGCGTCCGTTCCTCTTAATACAAAACTCACGTTTCGCAAGTCGGATGAGCGATATCGGACCGAGCGGAACCCGGTGCGGTACTATTTGAGGAACGTCGTCGTTTCCTCCCGTGAACTTAACTGACCCCGAAAAGCTGTCGGGATTCGATTGCGAAATCGCGCGGTGACATTGCCTTCTCCGGTTCGCCTGGAACAAGGATGCCCTTTCACGGGGGGATGGCTTTTTGCGAGGGACAGAAATTCCTCAGACGTCACTAATCTTTGGGAAATGTTCTTTAAGTATCCCTTATCCAAGCACTTTCGAATGTTCACAATTTCTTCGTGGCATTAATAAGAGAGATTGTACGGGGGGAGGGGGTTTGTACCCTTATCATTGTTCATGTTAAGGAGAGTTCACGTTAAAATACTATAATAAAGCATTTATTCCAATAAATCTGTAAAAATTCCAATAAATTTATAGGAAAAAGAAATTTATTTTAGCATTCACTTCATATTTTATTGTAAATATGTCCTTAAATTGTCTTCTGGGGTTGGAATCCAATTTTTTTATGGTAAAATTAACTCTTTATTTTTCTGCGTGCAATATTATAGATATAATATAGAGCGAGGAAATGTATGCCAGGAATGTCATAACATAAAGTATAATAATAATTGCTATAATATTTTCTTCCGTGAAGTTTTAACAATGACGCACGTATGCCTTATACTTCAAGTATACCATATGCTTGTTCAGAAATACGTCTTATACTTCCGAGAAGCATACGTATTTATACACAGCATTATATTTAAACGCAGCATTTGAATTCCTGAAGCGAACAAACGCTATGTCTACGCTGAATAATTATGGAGACACGCTCATTTGGCGTGAGCTAGTAAAACATTTCTTTCCAACCATTTTTATGTTACTTGCAGCATTAATTCTGTAAGTCGGACAACACTGTCACCCTCGATTAGTCGAAATATGATTGTACAGTAGAAACATATCGTCGATAATAGTTTTTTTTTTTTATAGAAGCGAAGGGGCGCAATAACCAAATCCTCCGCGAAGTTAAATAACTTATCACGGGTACTTTTTCATGCGGTTACATAAATTTCTCGTTAGGGTTATACCCCTGGTCCGCTGCCCAAAATGAGATACCTATGGAGTCACATTTTGACACTTATCCCCGGTTCAAAGGGCCTTCGGGTCTATTAATCTTTGTGACACCGATCAATGGGCTGCGGGGAATTTGAATTGGCCTTCCACGAAATGGAGATGGATCGCGTTGAGTGTTCGCCCTATTATTTAAATAAAAGACTGCGATAAAAGGAAACCAGAAAGGTACCCCTCTCCACGCTCGAGATGAACCCGGATAAATAGAAAATAATTGACCGGGTTACGGTATTTTCTTTATTCGCGACGTTCCCGGACGAGCCACGTCGAACGGAGCCAGGGCTCCTGGCTCGCAACGGCAGCTCCCTTTCAAAATCAATCTTCGGCGGAAGGCTTCGCTAATATCGTACAAAGGGATCCCCGGCGTTATTTTTGTTCTCAAGAAGGCCCGCGCGCGCTCCGTAACAAATTGCCAAACAAGTTTCCGCCCGAAGAAATTTATGATTCCCCCGGGGGTCGAATTTCAATCGCGCCCGGCCTTTGCCCCGGCGATAACGATTAATCGCGCGGATTCCGCCATTCCCCGACATTTAATAAGATCAGCGAAATAATGAACTTTTATCATTTTCGTCCGAATCCGCTTCCCCAACTTCGCGCACCCGCCGGAACTAACTGAACGGAGGTGAGTACTGTTCTGAAGGGAGTGGGCTCGGCGAATATCAATGATGCTCGAGACGATAGTTGAGTGTGTTTTCGGGAAAGTAGTTAATACGGCGTTCTTGGCATACTTGGGATGTAAATCGAGCCTCTTCCATCGTTCAGCGGAGCCTTCTCAAAGCACCACGATTCCGGTAGTGATAGACATTGTCGGGGTGTTATCAGCGCCCGGACAGTTGGCTGATTAAGTTGGATAAATGAGTGGAAACCGTAAGAATCGTATATTCTGAACGATCTATGCCACGTTATTGGGACACTTCGGTCGGATAAATTTGGGTAATAAATTTTCCTTTGAGATGAAAAGGCCCCCCCCCCCCCCGAGCGTCGTATCTGGGATCCGTTTTTCGAAGACAAACATAAAAGTGGACGAATCCTTTCAAAGATAGATTACATATTGTAGGTAAAAAGGATACGAGGTGCTTTATCATTTGGCCTATTATGACTGGCAGAATGTTACGAACGCGCCCGCGGAACAACTCGTATCTGTGGAGCGCGCGTGTTCATAAATGTATTGTAATGTAATGGATGTGTGTTTCATATACTAATGCTTGTCAGTGTCGATGAATTATACGAGCACTAGTAGGGGTTGCCTCGCGCACTCGGAGAATACGCGCGGAGCGATGTAATTTGTGAACAGCGAGCAAATATAAACGCGAACAACTTTGCGCGGACAAAAATTGAAAATACACGACTCGGGTAAAATCAAAACTGACGAAATATGCAATATGATTATAATCTATTTGTTGCCCGACAAAACGGCCGCATTAATTCAATGCGTTCCAATTTCGAAATCCGCACTTTCAAATGCGGTCATTTCGTAACGCGCGCGTAGAAAGATCTCGAAATTTATTTTCCCCGCTGTTTTAAATAGAAAATAATGTTGATTCAACAAGCATTATACGCTGACCCGGCGGATTACTTTTTCTACTGTGTAAATGCATATTGTGTAATGTGAATTACATGTCAGTTTATTCGAAAACGTTCTGGTAGAAAAGCTGGGTTATTTATGACTGCATTATCCCAACTTATAAACCAAAGTTTTTGTTGAAAAATAACGTGTTTGTCATTTGAGAAGAAATGAGCAATGGTATATCATGCAGTGTACACACGCAGAAAAAAAAGGGTCTCCAACAAATTACCATTTATATCGTTAATGTGGGATATTCGTGAGAACGCAATAAAAATTCATGCGCGATATTAAAGGATTTGTTGCTTTATATCACTTAACAATTTTAATATCTTACGTAGCAATTCTTATTCAATTTTCAGTTTTATTTTATAATATTAATTTATAGACATATATAGAAATTTTATGAATAATTTTTCCTCTGTACAAGTGTAATTCTCTTTAGAACATTATAATCTGCACCTTGCATTTAAACTAACGATCCATATCGCCGCTTTAACATCGTACGAAAATTGTAGAATCCTCGTGGAATAGATTTAAATGCAGATATATTTGTTATTGCAGTACAAATTTAATTACAGCCCGCCATTGCTTAAATTAATTGAATGTTGATCGCAAGAAATGGTAGACGCCAGGTAAACGTTTGATCATTAGTTATTTTGTTAACTCCATTTATTAGATGGATATTATCGTAGCCGGTTGTTGTATTTGGTATCTAATTGATCCGAGTGCGCGCCGGACGAATGTATATCTTGCGGCGCACTCAAGTTTCCACTTCTGTTTTGATTGCTCCCGGGTGAGAGGCAAAAGTAACTCGAGGCTGCCAAAAGGTTCTGGCTTACTTGCGCTAATAAACAAGATAACATCTAGTTTCAAAATGTGATTACTTAAATTAGACAATGACTCCCCCGGCCTCATGACCGAAACGATACAAGTACACGTACACGCGCACACGTACAAAACATACAATTTCCTCGGCAAAAGAGGACCGTCTCTGAAGTACTTTCTGGCAACTTAATTATAACATCTGAAAAAGTCGACTCGATTTCAATTTGTAACGCGATAGACTAAATATCAACTGGAATAACGGGCTCACGGCAGTTTAAAGGGGACGGTCCGTTACTTAAATTTAAGTCCGACCGTTGAAAAGAAACACGAACCAGGAGCAGCGAATTGTTGCAATTAAAAAGTTGCCGTCTCGGCGAACGAAACCTTGCCTTATCATCGGTCAATTTGTAAATACTCATCGGCAAAATTGACCAGCGTGCTTAGTCGACGTAAACTGATTAGATGTGAAGGCCCGCGTGGAAAAAACATTGTGGCAGAGTCTATGGCAGCACTGTGGCTAAGACTGTGGCATGCGGGAGCCCACAGTCTTGGCCACAATAAGCCACACATGTTGCCGCAATGGATCGACTGTGGCACGCGGCCAGGAGCCACAGTCGAGCCATAGTGGCTGACAAAGCATTTCTATATAAAAAAAAATTTACTTTATACTCACCTTGATTTGAACTCCCGATCTACAGTTTATAAGTCACATGTCTTACCACTCGGCCATTCACGACCTCTGTTGATCAGTATTACGGTTCTCAAAGACTATCAGCCTTATAGTGTAGTAGTACGAGTGTCTTT
>JABFPN010007026.1:0-10815 GCA_022817305.1 Leptoteleia sp. ZL-2020 | reverse complement strand
TTCCCCCCCCCCCCCCCCCCCGGACTTTTCTTCCAATCCGCGGCTCATTTCCATGCACGCGTACGCGCGCACGTCGCCGTCCGCGATATTTTCGCCGACAAATAGAACCAACAACCGCGGGTCAAAGCGCTTTGTATTCCCGCGAAAATTCCATTGTAACCTATCCCCGGCACTCTCGAAATAATCATGAATAAATTTACCGCGCGAAATGCAAGAGGAATTCCGTTTCTCGCGAAAATAAAACACCGGACACTTTTGCTTCCTCGCGCGAGAACGGCGGCCAGGGGCGGGGCAATAAAAGGGAATCAAAGTTGTAAAAGTAGTTCAAAGATGCTGAGATTCTCCGGTCCTTTTATTTGGAATCGGAGTTGAATCAGAATGATGGAAGTACGCGGGAGTTTGGATGTTTTATGTTGTTTTAACATTATCGGATTGTGAAGTTTGCAAAGTCGTATTTTTATATCGAGATGGCAAGCAATAAATGTTATTTGAGTTATAAAAATGCAAGTTCAAATGTATGCGCTATTGATTTTTAGTCAATTTCAATAAGTATGAACATGAAAATAGTCAGCTTGGACTGGTTTGAACGAGTTCCAAATATGATGAACAGTAGTGAACACTAAAAAACATACAATATTAACATTTTCCTTGATACAGTACTGTCAAAATTGTTAAATTTTGTTACAAATGTTAAAAAAAGGTTGTTGTTGTATTTGGAATTTCATACCAAGATCTGAATCTTTAGTTACAATAAATATGAACATTAAAATAATCAATTTGGATTGGTTTGAACAAGTTCAATATATGATGAACAGTAGCGAACACTAAAAAACACATGATATCGACATTTTCCTTAATATAGTACTGTCAAAATCGTTCCTTTTTTACAGAATGTTAAAAAACAGGTTGTTGTATTTAGAATTTTATACCAAGATCTGAATCTTTAGTTACAAATATGAAAAATAACCCGTTGGAACCAGTTTGAACAAGTTCAAAATCCGATGAACAGTATTGAACACTAAAAAACTTACAACATTGACATGTTCCTTGATGTAATACTCTCAAAATTGTTACTTTTTTAAAGAAATATTAAAGAAGAACTTTATTGTTATATCTAAACAAATCTAAATCTTTACTTTCATCTTGTTTAATCTTAATTTTGTCTTATTTTTTCCAGTCGCAGTACTGAAAGTCTGGAGAACCGTACGCGTAAGTCCATACGAGTTTGCCTACAAAGTGAAGGTCAACAAAATTTTTAAAGCAAGTACCATTATAGATCAAACTTTCTATCTAACAAAAAAAATCAATTCACTTTTAATAATAATTTATAAAGAGTTATATTTAATGTGGACTGAATTTTAAATTGCAGCATCCGCGCGAAGGGGTCTTTGACTTGGGTTACCAGAATCTGTACACCCCTGCCGAGGAAAGTATGTGCGGCGTTACGCTGACGAAAAATGTGACGTACATTATCGGTGGCAGAATGATTTCGGGCAAGCCCCACATATCGCTTTGCAATATGGTGCAGGTTTGGTCCAATCTCCCCAGCAGACAGCGGAAGAATTTCAAAGAGTATTACAAGAGGAACTGCGATTGCAAGGTGGAATTAAAATGCTACTTTTAATCAAGAAGAACCAAGAAGTCATTCTTTGTACACTGCAGAAACAGGCGTTCTTAAAGTGTGCTCCGAAAAGAAAGGGCAAAGAAGCGTTCTGAAAAAAAAAAAATTATCACGGTTTTAAATATTTCGGAATGTGTTGAAACGTTCCGTAAAATGGAACAGATAATTCAGAACATTTTAAGGGGAAAAAAGAGGATATTTTTATTATAAAATGTTACAGATATTGGAACGTAAAGACTGTAAGGAACGTTCAGGTTGTTGAAATTATAATTGCTTATTATTATTCGTATAATCATTACAATTAAGGTTCTCTGATATGTATGAATATTTAATGAAATATTAATTAACAGCTATTCATAATTGTGATAGTACTGATTGTGAATGCAAATAATTTAATAATATACAATCAATACATCAGAAATGTATTTATTCATTAAAAATACTATTTGCTAGTGAAAATAATTAATGAAGTAATGAAATATCAAATTTGATTGAAATTATCGATACGAAATAAATTTAATGACAGTTTAAATACAAACAAAAATAAGAGTAATTTATACATTTATAGTCAAATGAAAATGAATTAATTAAACATTGTTCAATAATAGTTAAAAAGACTTTAAACGTTCTAACAAAAACTTTTAAAAGTGTTCCATACAAAACACCAGTTTTTGCAGTGTACCAAAAATTATTTATCAAAAGAATTTCATCTTTTAAATGATAAACTTTTGTTGAATAAGTCATTACAAAAAAAAAACTACTTTTTTACTGCATCAAATGTTGTACTTTATTATTCAAATTGAATGATAAAAATCTTAATTCCCGAAACAGTTTACAAGACTGGTTTTGACGTACACTTTTTTTTTTCTTCTTATCAACACCAAGAGAAAGTACAGTTTTATGTATGAGCCGGTATTTTACTATCACTTCTGGAAAGTGATAACATCTTACAAGTTCATTCCCTAAAATTCATATTTATCCACGCAAAGCTGTTGACAGCAACAGATACATTTGAGAGAAAATGAGATGGTTGTAACGAATAACGTATTCTAGTTATAAAATTAAAATTTAGTTAGAATATTATTAGTAAAAATGGTTTGGATAACTAGGTAACAAATTTATAATATAACTAGAAATTCTAGTTGAGACAACTTGACAGACTATTAGTTGAATTAGATTATCAGTATAATAATAATAAGTTTGTTAAATGGAGAAAATATTTTCTATTTAATTGAACTAGGGAATGTAGATCTAGTTTTATAAAAAAAAAATAGTTTTGTTTGGGCTAAATTTAGCTGTTTTTCTTGGTTATTAAGACTATCTAATTTGGGTAGATTTAGATTCTGTATAATCATATAAATGTAATTTTTGAACCGGTGCTATGGTGGAGACATCTGGTTTGATGACTCGTCGTTGGAGTGTACATGATAACGTGTCATGTACGACGAGTCAGAACACTCCACTATACTGGAATATGGTGGAGACATCTGGTTCAATAACTCGTAGTTCAAGCCTAATTGATAACGTACCTCGTACGACGAGTCAGAACACTCCACTATACTAAAATATGAGTTCCCCTTCTTCCATGTCTTTCCCCCTCCTAGCAAACTCAAGTTTGGTTAAATTCGGAACGTATAGGACTAAGTTAAAAAGGTTAAAAGTAAAGAATATAGGATGGATGATGATTCTAAATAATTATCTGGTTGATCTTATCATATTATATAAAAAGAAGCTCCATTTTAACTAATGTAATGTAAAAAGCAACAGTTCTCTAAAGCAACTCTTTCGGATTTCAGATCCTCTTCACGGACTGGCAGAAAAAGGGAACGACGCTGGACCGGGCCGGCAACGACAGCTGCTTGTGGGAAAGTTCGCCAGGACCGCAGGACTGTCAGGAGAAGTACGGCGTTTGCATGCGCGGACCGAGGGGCTGCTCCTGGGCACCATCGGTGTCTTATAAAAACTGCATCAAAGAGTACAGATCCAAGCGTCAGAGGGAACACCAGAGACCGCGGGACCCGTAATTTGGCGCATCGCGGCCTCATTCGCATTCAACAGGCACGGCACTGGGATTCCCCCGGATTCATACAAGCACCGCGCGATCACGGCGTACACGACCCGCAGCGTTATTTATTCAAGTGGAAATCACTCGCGGAAGAGTTATATATGGATACGCTCGTGGAACATTGATAGGCCAAGCTACCAAGTCGAACGGGGGAAAAGAAATGAAACCGGCCCGGGGACATGCTTTTCTTTTCTCTTTTTTTTTTAGGATAATCAAGATAAACTCCCCGGAACTTCCGGCAAATTTGATTTTTACCAAAAGGTTCGCGCGAACCTTTTGTGAACCTTATCGAACCGTTTCGTAAGCTGTTTGGTACAAGGGAATATGGAATGTGGAATAATCAATTCATGCAAATGAGTCCGATTGAGATTCAAATTGTATAAAATGATGAAAGCTAGCCGGGGGGCATATTTTCCTTTCCGGTTAATCAAGATAAACGTGAGGGGAGCTCCCGGCAAATTTGGCTTTCGCTAAAAAGTTGCGCGCGAACCTTTTGTTGAACTTCATCGAATTACTTTCTGCGGATCTTGAATAATCAAGTTGGGCGAGTAACGCGGTTGAGATTTTAAATTGTGTAATATGAGGGAAACTAATCAGGTGTGATCTGATAAGATTTCAACTTTGGAATGGGTCGAGTTTGTAATGGCAAGGATAAAACGTTTTTTTTCAACTTGCAAACGTAAAAAAGATTTGTTGAAAGAACAAATTAATACAAAAAATTAAACAATGATCGACATTGTTTTTATTCTTTAAATAGCTCCTTATTTATTTCAGAAACAAAAACTTGTTTTGTTTATATTTTGCATTTTGAAAACGTTTTATACTTCGAAATTTTGTAAAAACAAGTCATATATGTTTGTAAGCAATCAAGTTGTTCCACGAGTAGTTTAAACAGTATTAAGGAAATTTGTTAAGACTTGCATCCTCCAACCTAATTAGATCTAATTATACAGATCTGATTGTCGAAATTCAGAGCTTATACCATCCTTCACATTTGTTTTTTACTCTTCAAAGACGTTTCTAAACTTGATTGTACATTAAACAATTTAGATCCAATCAAATCCCCACTCCGGGTGTGACGAAACCTTACAAAATCGATGGAATTGAAAGAGCGAAACGTCCTTAAAATCGAGCGATATAAGAAAACAAACTTTCTTTACACTTTGTATCACGAAAACGTTTCGTTTTTTTTTCAGTTCCATACGTAATCTTTGTAAATTCAAAAATCTATTATTTATTATCTTCCATTTTCTAAGTTTATAAAAGACTTTTCGGCGGACTTTGATGCAATCATTGCGAGAACTTCGTAAGAAGGGGGGGTTACGAAACTGAAGATTAAGCTCGCGTATGATCCTATCGAGGCCGTTGGGAACACGACGAACATTTCATTCATCGTTGCGCTTTCAAAGACGCGCCACCGAAAATCAACCGACTTGAATAGCCGCGTGATTGTGCGCGCTCGACTTCCACGTACAACGTAACGTCCTTTAATCGACGATCAAGAGGTCGAACGTAATGAGAAAAACGAGAAAAAAAGAAAAAAGGGATAATTAAAATGGAAAAACAGTGGAACGCACGGGAGTGCTTAGTACAAAAGTAGATTAGAATTATGACCGTTAAGATTTTTGGCGCGACGATCGACTCGCAATTGTACACATAGTTATATTGAAAGCTGGTTTACCTGCTTCGTAAGCAGGTTTAAATTGATAAAATTAGTATCGAAATAAGCTTTCTTACGCCAACAAAAGTTTACCTCCTCTATTTTTTTAATTTCTTTATTCATATTTAAAATAGACTATAATAGCCAATTTCAATATATTCATTGGCTTCTATTAAAAAAAAAAAGAGGAAAAATCTTGAAAAGATCAGCTCGACGTGAAGTTGCAGTTGTTAAATGAAATGCGCGCGCATCCGCGGTAAATATATCCTCCATTCGTAAAAAGATCAGCTCAACGTGAAGTTGCAGCTATTAAATGAAATGCGCGCGCATCCGCGGCAAATATAAACGTTTAAGCAAACATTTTTAATAAATTAAAGAACTTTAATTCTTTATTCCAGTTCATTCTTAAAAAAAATGGGGCACCCGACCATATAAAGCTATTAATATAAAAAAATTATGATTTGATTATTTATTTAAATATTATACCCCACTTCTTTCAAGTTTTTTTTAAGAAATTAAACAAATAAGAGAGGGCAAACTTTCGTCGGTTAGAGAATGCTCATTTCGATGGCAGTGTTGCCAACTTAAACCCGCTTACGAAGCGAGTAAGCCGTCCAGCTTTCAATGTAATTGGCTGTACCATTCAATCGGATCGTACAAGATAAATTGGGAAGACGAATCGGGGACTCCCGTTGAATTTTCGACGTGGGTCCACGCCGCGCTTCTCAGTACTGCGCGTGCCCGCGTTGTAACGCGCCGCTTATTTTTGTTTTTTCTTTTCTTTTTTTCGAACGTAATTAGGATTACTAATTTATTTATTTCGTGTAACTTTGACAATGACTTATCGCTGCGCACGTGATGCATTGTGTTGTATCGTGCGGCCGGTTGCGCACGCTCGCTGTAAGATATAAGAGATAGGCGGCCAGCTTTGCGAGGGGGTACAAGTCCCGATTATCGTGACGCTCGATGAGAAATGAAACGCGCTCGGGATTAAACTCTGCCTTAAGCGCGCGCTAATTCCAGTTGTTCGTGCACGTTTTTTCCCCCTGGTTTCTCTTTCTCTAAAAGAGTTTACCGCTCGGTTCGAATCGATTCCACAATTCAACAATAGCGAACTTGTTGAAAAAAATCTAGATAAAAATTTGGTAGTCGCAAATTGGTTACCTCCCTAACTGGGTTCCTAGATTGCTCTAGGATTTACCTACGATCTACACGATTTCATTATTTTTTTTAATCCTTTTTGTTGGCAAACAATAGAATGTATTTTAAACTTAACTTGGTATTAGAGGAATCTAAATAGTACCCTATTTTTAAACGTATTGTCTGTCTAAAGTTCTACTATTTCCAACTTTTAAAACATGTTCGATCATCGTAAATTGGATTTACATTTATAGACGTTAAATTAAAAATGTTATGGCAATCGATAATGGGGACATGTACCAGAAGTGAACTTCAAACCGAATCGAGGTTACAAATTAAAATATACCGCAAATTAATACCGTAACAATTATAAACTGTTCGCAAATATTTAAAAGGCTTCGTAAAACTGACTGAAAATTCAAACTTAAGCCCCCCAAACACTTTAGCCTTAATGAAGTAACGCTGATATTGTAACGAGCATGTGTACAACATAAATGATTAAACATCGTGCAATAAATTATTCTTGAAACGAAGAGTCAGGCTTTGATTTGTTACTCACCATCTCGCGGTGGTTGGGATAATACGTCTGTTCGATAAGCGGAAAGTTCTCTTTTCCCAAGCGTCTCTGCAGGCCCAGCAGGTGCGCGAAAACCCAAGGTTTATCCTGCAATTGTTCCGCGAATTCAATCAATCAGTCGGGACGTCGGGAAATTAACGAAGGTAAAGGGCAGAGTGCAATTGTTGGCGTATTAAATATGAAAGTGCAAAAGCCATTTGCTTATTTGAATGTGCGTATGCCATTGTAAATTTTATGAAAAATGGCGAGGGCGTATTCGGTAAAAGTGTAAACGATTTGTTATTTGTATAAAAAGATTGGTACGTTAGTAAAAATGAAACGTATACAGTCCGTACATGTTTTTACTCGTCTTAAAAAGAAAATGTATTGGTAGCCCGCAGGGATACCAACATATTTCATTTTCATGGCGAGTAAAATATCTTACTCAACTCGAATAAAAGTGGTTTTAGGTTGGTAACACTTCGACTTTGGCTTGGATTACCACCTTAAAACTAATTTTTTCCTCGTGGAGTAATATACTATTTCTTTATTTATAATTGAATTAAAAAAAATATGGTATATAATTGATATATGGACTTATCACCAAATATGAATTAAGAAAGAATACATTCGTATAAGAATTTTTTCTTTTCTTGTATAAAAATTGTTAAAGCATACATGAGCCATATATATTTCATTTTTACTAGGACCATTGACTTTTATTATTTTTATTTTGTTTTTTCTTAATTCATATATGGACACATATTACTGTATATCAATATTATTATCATATGTCAAACATACATGGCTGTATATGGCGATAAATTTGTATTAAGAAAAAACATATGGACCATATATATTTCATGTTTACTAGATTTATTTTGTAAATCATTTTGATAAATCGCCATCTACTTTACAATACATATATGGCCGTATATGGTAAATTTATGGCAATGGCTGGTTTCAATGTAAGGAAATTATTGAAACCATATATGGATGGAATATTATAGTAATTGTTGCCATATATCGGCCATGTGTATTCATATATGGATACATATGTTTGTTCTTAATTAATATATGGAAATATATGGCCATACATGGTTGATATATCGTAATAATTAATTTCAATGTAAGGAAATTATTGAAACCATAATTGGCAAGAATATTATATCAATTATTGCCATATATCGACCATGTATATCCATATCTGGTCATATATGGATTAAGAAACAATATATATTCATATATGAATTTTGTATTTTCTTGTATGAAATTATTAATACATATATGGGGCATATATGTTGCATTTTTACTGGGGGATTTAACGAAAATGTTGTTTTGTACAAGTTTCATTCTGTCGATTGTCAAATTTTGACACTCACTTGAAAATTGTAAATGGCCGTGAGATTGTTGACACTGGGAATTCCACCGTACATTAAACCCAACAAAAGGTTTTTGTAATCCTCACCGGCGTCTCGCAGATTTTGACGGATCAAGACGAAATCCGGTTTAAAAGATCTGCAAATGAAGAATAAAAGCTGATCACTTTTTTCGTCCCTTTTCTGTTTTTTTTTTCTCTTATTTTTTTATTCGTCGAATGTAAAAGGAAGAAATAATAAATTAAAAACGCGGATTATAGTAGTTTTATTGTCAAAAAATTATTTAGAATATTTTGTTGTCAAAGAATTTTGTTTTTCATAAAAATAATTCTAAGGAAATTCTTAATTTTATTTTTATTAACTTGATAATATGATTACATAAGAAATATCAGATTTCATACAAATATTTATTTAATAAACTGTCGTATTTAATATTAATTATACATTTGTATAATTATAAATGTATCATAATATTTAATCAAGACGTTTATTTAAATTAATTCCATATAATGAAATATATAATAATTTAACATTAATTAAGCAGAAATATTTTATTAATAATAATTAATAATTGCAAAGTTTTGATTTAAACGAATTTATAAAATAAAAATATAATGATATTTCATTTTTCATTTTTATTAATATAGATTAATGTGATAAAAAATTATTATAATATTCCACATAAATAATATATTTTATATTTAATAAATGTTTTTAATAACAATTTTACACTTGCATAATAGTTAACATTCTTTAAAAAAAAATATAATTTTAAAAAACTACAATTATTTCGTTATTAACGAATTTTAAATTATGGCGCGAAACCGAAACCGGAAGTCGGTTACATTTCTGGCGCGCAAAAAGTAATAAGTCTATTTTTTACTAAGCAAAGCTCTGTGCGCTCTTTCGGCAACGCGGGAAAAGTTTTTCCCGCCAATTTTACCATTAACAATTGGAATTCAACAAACCGGAATACGATTTAACGTAAGTTTACGAACACATTTAAATGAAAAGATTATAACGCTGCAAATGTAGAGTGTGAATTATAACCTAAAAAAGTGTTTTAATGAAACGTAGATAGTGAATTATAACCTAAAAAGTGTGTTATAACGAATGTTGCCATTGACGGAAGATTTCCCAAGGGAATATAATTGTTTATTGGGGGGGATTGAATTGTTAGAGAGTCATAAAATTGACTCACCGGATAACCTTGGTTCCGTTTCGAAAGACCGCCATGGACACGGTGGTGCCGGTCTCACTCGCCGTGAGCGATAATTCGCGAAATTCGGCCTGCTCGACTCGTATCTCATGGTCGCCGTGCAGTCGGCGTCCTCGAAAATATTTGCTCCAGTCGGTGTTCTGATCATCGATCACGAGTAAAGTGAAACATTTGTCTTTACCGAAGACTGGTCCGCGGGTTGCACCCGACACGGCTGCACCTAAAATTGAAGCGCCCTGCAAAAGAGGTTGGCCCAAATTTCGATTAATTTATTATTAACAATTCAATGACTTTTGTAACAAATTTTGAATATTTCAGATTTAAATTAATTAACGTTTAATTTTGAATTATTTAAATACAAGAAATGTTCGGCAATATTATTTTTTTATAGGTTAACTTTAGTATTTTATTCAAAATATTAGAAAACAATTGTATAATTAGGTTTTTTTTGGGAAAATTAGTATTTATTATATATTAATAATTTTCCCAAAAAACCCTAATTGTTTTATATTTGTTTAAATTAATTAATAATTGTCTAATATCGAGAATAGAAATAATAGAAATTTGTTAATCTTAATATATATAAATCACGTGTCACATTGTTTGTCCGAGCTAATCTCCTAAACTACTTAACCGATTTTAATGAAATTTGCACACCGTGTGCAGTTTGTTCCAACTTGAGATATAGGATAGCTTACATCTTAATTTATAGTCGCAATATTAATTTATTGCAAATTATTTGTCGGTAATTATTCGGAATGTCCCCCCCGCCTAAGGTGGGTAAAAAACACATGGAATCGATGTATTTTTTTGCGCTGATTACGATTATGCAGAAAAAATTTGGTTTTGGCTGACCGTTTTACAGTTATTTGCGAAAAAGTGCTATTTTTACCCATCAAGAAATTTATTTCTTTAAAATCAAACTAAATTAACCGCATAGATCCAGGATATCGTAAGGAGTAATTTTGGTCCTTTGGAGCATATCTCTAAAGTTGATATTTTCAGAGTTATGGGCGAAAATTTGAACGCCCAACTTAACCCGGACGCGCTCCGTGGGACTATATTGTCGTCTACATGGAGACAATCCCCACACTTCCAAACGATATAACACATGTTTTCTGTGTATTTTTTTCTGCTGATTACGAATATGCAAAAAAAGTCCAGTGGTTAGTCAG